>NW_019776107.1:97098-112245 GCF_001039355.2 Lingula anatina | reverse complement strand
TTCCCTAAAAATGACCCGATCATGCTGATTTTCGAACTTGACCTGCGTATTAGGAATATTCACCAGTTCTGTAAGTTTCAAGCCAAAAGCAAAAACGGTGTTCCACTAATCGTGTTATCGGTAAAAGTGCACGACGGCGACGACGGCGACGACGGCGACGACAGACGCAGATGATGGCTATATGTACAGACACATCTGTGTCTGTACATAAAAAGACACCTTTGCCTGACACTTTTGGGCCATAAAATATAAGAGAAACTATAAACTAGAAATAGGCAATAAAGATAGCCAAGTCTTTTGCACTAATGCAGAGATTCTTGATAATCGTTCCAAAAATCCTGTTTGAATCAAATTGAATATTACATTTTTTGCAGTAATATTTTTAATAAAAAGCAAAACCCCTTTATGGAAAAAACTGACTATACTGATATCTACCAATAAATATTAACAATTCTTTGTGAATGAGAACACTGTGGAAATCGTTATTTTTAGAACGACATCGTAAAGGAGACATTTTTGCAACATGCATGGTGGACCTGCTTTTTTCACTTCCCTGGTTTAATTGTAATCAGCACGCCTGCTTCTATAGGATTTGGCCATATCTTTCACTCGGTGTACTGGCCTACAATGCTGTGATAGTTTCTACTTTAAATAATTATATCAGTAAATAAACAGAAAATATTTGATACAATTTTATTATATACAACGTTCTATTTACAAATTTAACAACAACCGTCTTGTGTTTGGAAAATTGATACATTAAGGGAATTAAAGTGGAGACAGAAGTGGTATCCATTCTCTTTTCAGTTCAAAAAATTAAATAAATATACAAAGATCTACATCATGTCAAAATCAATATTGTCTCCCATAGGTTCCGTGTACAAATGATGGTACAATGCTGTTATTCCCCTTCAAAACTGCATCCAATATTGAATCTTTATATATATATATATATATATATATATATATATATATATATATATATATATATATATAACTCTCTTTAAAGGATGCATGTGCTGCTTTTACAGGGCAGCAAAACCAAGAACATTCATACAACTACATGCTTGATCTAATATTCATGCCCTGGATAGATTTTTTCCTTGACCTAATATGACCTTGAATGTGACCTTTGACATGACCTCTCCTGGTCTCATGGTGTCCTTATTGACTGTGTCACAAAATTTCATGAACTCTACAATGTTCACATGGTGACCTCATTGACTGTGTCACAAAATTTCATGAACTCTACAATGTTCACATGGTGACCTCATTGACTGAGTCACAAATCTTCATGAACTCTACAATGTTCACATGGTGACCTCATTGACTGTGTCACAAATCTTCATGAACTCTACAATGGACCGTGACAGATCGTCATCAGGATTACCCTCACTTGTTACCACTGCTTTCCGTCCATACTCTTTGGCCTGAAAAAATAAAAGACAACATAAAAGACTGCATTTTTTTTCTTCTTTTTTCTCCCCCATTATGCAACATGCAACATAATTTGTGTCATTCAAAATATTTTATTATGAAACAGATCATTTTTTTTATTCATNTATATATATAACTCTCTTTAAAGGATGCATGTGCTGCTTTTACAGGGCAGCAAAACCAAGAACATTCATACAACTACATGCTTGATCTAATATTCATGCCCTGGATAGATTTTTTCCTTGACCTAATATGACCTTGAATGTGACCTTTGACATGACCTCTCCTGGTCTCATGGTGTCCTTATTGACTGTGTCACAAAATTTCATGAACTCTACAATGTTCACATGGTGACCTCATTGACTGTGTCACAAAATTTCATGAACTCTACAATGTTCACATGGTGACCTCATTGACTGAGTCACAAATCTTCATGAACTCTACAATGTTCACATGGTGACCTCATTGACTGTGTCACAAATCTTCATGAACTCTACAATGGACCGTGACAGATCGTCATCAGGATTACCCTCACTTGTTACCACTGCTTTCCGTCCATACTCTTTGGCCTGAAAAAATAAAAGACAACATAAAAGACTGCATTTTTTTTCTTCTTTTTTCTCCCCCATTATGCAACATGCAACATAATTTGTGTCATTCAAAATATTTTATTATGAAACAGATCATTTTTTTTATTCATAATTATATATACTTTAAATATAAATCAAAATAATCCAAAAATGTTTGTAAAAAAATGAAAACATACATAATTTTCTTTGCAATTATTTCTTTACAGATAACATTTTCTAAATCTAAGAAGAGAATTCTTACAGAAAGGGTTAGGAATGCCTTAGTAAAATTTTATCAGTTGATGTTGTTAAAGCATGTCAAGTATGAAAAAAAAAAAGCATATCACAGAATCATTCTGCCCCTTTTAAAAACTTTTCAACCTACTGAAACTTACCTTCTCCACTTCATGTAGTATAAAATACAGCATAGCCAAAGCATGGCAAATCTTTGCAACAATTTCAGGTTTTTTATTTGACTGTTGATCTCTGATGTCATATATGGCATTTAGGACCTGTTTGGCTTCTGCTTCCTGGGCCTCATCTAAATTATATGTTAAAAATAATTAGAAAATATCATGATAAGTGGTTGACAGTGTCATTCCAACTGCCAGTCAGATAGGATAACTATAACTAAGTTATATACTATTATACCCCTACAGTACTTTAAATACCTTGAGAAAGATAATCAGGAAAAAATCTTTCCCAAAGTGCACTGCTGTAACAGGGGCGGATTTAGGCTGTCTTCTGGGTCTTCTGGAAGACGGTCAGATTTTCAAGTTTACATTGATGGGTGTCTAATTTTTTCTGTCGGAAGACGGTCAAAAATAAAGGGCGAATCAACAAAGATAATTTGGAAGACTCAGAAAATGTCTCTGGATCCGCCCCTTTGTAAGTATTTGAAAATAACAGATCTTAAAAAATAAACAAATAAATTATATATATAAAATAAAATAATGTAAAAAAAAAAACTTAATGAAATATTGGAAAATATAGGGTGTATAAAAATTCTGAGATATTACAGCACATAAATATCAAAATCGCAGGATGGTGTAGAGCAAGCTCACAGACATGCTTATGAAAGGAGGCCAACAGGCCGCTGATGGACAATGGCAAAATTCATTCATTCATTCAAATATCAAATACCACAGACACCAATTTCCAGTCAGTTATAGACCACTCACCCAGGCCCTCCTCTTCCTCTTGGTTTATCTCCATGGCAATGGCTCCTATCCCTGTTGTATCTATGGGTGTGGCCGTTCGAACACTGACTATCTTTTGTAAGTAGTCATACCAGCTATCTGTGACCTGGAATATACACAATATCACAACTAAAGCAATTGTAAGTAGTCATACCAGCTATCTGTGACCTGGAATATACACAATATCACAACTAAAGCAATTGTAAGTAGTCATACCAGCTATCTGTGACCTGGAATATACACAATGTCACAACTAAAGCAATTTTCAGTGATCACACCTGCCTAGCTATGGCCTGGAATGTGCACAATACGACAACTGAAGTAGTAACTGTTGTATCTCGCTGACAAGTAATGAGAGCCATTGTGTGAATGTAATAAAATTTTGGCACTGAGGGAAAAAACACTACTAAGAACTACCACAATTATCACTACAAACTACAGTAATTGCTACTACTTCTACATTACCACAGTAACAGCTACTACTGTTGCTGTTACTACTACTACTAACAATAATACTTCTACTAAAAAAATAATAATGATAATACACAGAGAGTCTACTACTTCAGTTTGTATGAAAAAAAAACTATATTTTAAGACTTAATCTAGCATACATAAAGTGTGCTACTTAGAGTGTGCTACATAGAGTGTGCTACTGTTCTGTTTAAAGAAAACTATCTATAGACTTACCCTAGCATATAGAGAGTCTGCTACTTCCATTCTGTTTTGTCTAAAGAAAACATTTGCCATGTGGAAATATCCCCCACTTGTCCTAATGTCATCTGGGGAAAACTCCATGGAGGCATGGAAAATCTGGGAAAAAAAAGGTGTAAATTAAGATCTAAAACAGTCCAATTATCTTGTTTGCTACTTACACTGCAATAAAATTGCAATGTTGTGTATAGCTGATGGCTGCAGAAACTGTACATGTAAGCGGCATATCTGATATGTTTAACACGTTTTAAAATAATCCTCACAAAATTTAACACAACCTGCACTCACAACTCAGATCTTTTAAAAATCCTCAAATATAATTAGTGCATTCAGAACAGTGGACTTACAGATCTGTGGATCAAATATGGCCGACCCACTTGAATGCTTGTTGTGCAATCCCTGCAGGGAATCTATTCAGTGTCTAATCAGGAATTAAGTGGCAAGCTTTTTAGTGGGTTGGCATATTTGATCCATGGATCTGTTAGTCTGCTGTTCTGAATGTGCTCAGTGAGAAAGCACAACTAGCACAATTGGAAAATCTCAACTAACACAATTGGGAAAAAACTCACATCATCAGCTAACTGCCTCAGTGACTCCTCATACTCCCCCTTGGCAGCATAGAGCAGTCCCAGGTTCCTGTACAGTTTGGACTTGATGGCATCTGAGCACTCGGGGGTCTTAACCACTGTCCACTGTGCCTGCATTAGGTACTCCTCTGCCTGGGATAGTCTACCTAAACCTGGGGAGAGGGAAGGTTTTATGAAGATAATTGGATGTCCAATTGTGATACTAATAAATGTTTTTTTTTAAATTATATCTATTAATACTTACAATGTCATTCAAGAGACATTCACTACAGAGAAGTCCTTCTCCTTGTGAAGACAATGTTGACCAGGAGAACTAGAGTTCTAGAGTGTCATCCAGTTCTATGCCAGCTAAACCATAAAGTTCTATAGCAAATCACAGCACTCACCTATGCTGGCTTCTCCCAGTATTAAATATGAAGGCACCAGTTCTATGCTAGCTAAACCATGGACTTCTATAGCAAATCTCAGTGACTGCATTGCAGCTGGAACGGCTTGCTCATGTCTCCCCTCAAACAAAAGCTTCTGCCCTGTGGTTCTGGTCAGATCTATCATGTGTCTCTGAAATTAACATATTTTTTATGTTAGATTACATTAGATTATGTTAGATGTTTATATTAAAAATATCTATTTGAAGCACACCATTATTAGTGTTTTAATTCCAGCATCTTAGTAATTAAAGAAAACTGATACAAGTACTTCCTTAAATAAGCAAAGTAAATTACACTTTGGAATGAATTCAATTAACTGAAAAAGTTCCAATATAATAACATTGATAATTTCTGCCGCAGTCTCAGTACAGAGTATTTAGAAGCCAAGATGGATGTAGGTGATAATGATAATAATAAAGTAAATAAATACAAATAATAAAAATTGAACAAATAAATAAATAAATAAATAAATAAATAAATAAATATGCTTCAAATCAATTTATTTTGAAAAAAAATTACACTCTCTTTTTTACCATCAAACCAAATGGACTTCTGGACAAATAACCTTTAGATTAAGGCTTCATTCACATGCAATGTCTATTTTCTAAATTCTATTTTCTATTTGCGGTATGTCTTATGATCACGGTCTGTGCCCTGAATATCCCGCGGCGTAATTACTGGCAGCGCGAGCCAGTTACTATAAGTTACTATAAGTAACTGGCTCGCGCTGCCAGTAATTACGCGGCGGGGTATTCAGGGCACAGACCGTGATCATAAGATAGCGCGAATAGAAAATAGAAATTAGAAAATAGACATTGCATGTGAACGAAGCCTAAATCAGACAAATGCAAATCTCTTTAGAATTGTACCTGTCTCTGTAATAACTGGTCCTTTCTATGTTGTCTTTCTTCGTCTGAAGCTAGGAAGGGGATGGGTGTTCTCAAAGGAATCAAGAGCTGGCAAATCTTTTCATGGATCCCCAACCAGTCGGCTTTCTGATGCTCTACACCACTGAAAAATTAACAGCATACATAGAAATATCATGGGGTACACACTGCCATAACAATCTTCTCTACAAGGAAATCACCTATGCATCTTATTATTAATAATGTTAAAATTTACATAACTGATATACACTAAAATCCACTATCATGTACTCTTAATAACAACATCTTTTCACGGTGGAGTAATTTACGGGGGTATATAATAATGAGATGATGCAGTGCAGAGACGTTTGCTTTAAATTTGCAGAAAATGAAACCAATAGGGGCCTTTGTTCTATGCACTATTGTTTGAATAAAACTAAATCCCATGATAAACACACTTGTTTTACTACACTTCAGAAATCCCTCAAAATCGGCACCCAAATTAAAGTAACCTTAAAAGAAAAACAACAGACAAACTATTAGAGTATGAACACGCTTAGTTGAAAATGGGAGGCATTTTCACTTACCAATAATATGTAACTCTACATTTTGTACACTGTATAAAAGCCGGTTTCTGACACAGCTCACAGACGAGCTTTACACCTTTCGGGTTGGCGAGAGGATTAAGAGTCATACTTGATAAAAAGGGGATCGATACCCCGAAATTGCAGGATATTTTATAGAATTGTTGTCGCTCTGTTGCTATCCTGTGCGAAAGCGAGGCTACACAAGAATCGCACATAATGTATTTTATAGCCAATCATTGCTCACCAAAAGGTCAACTCCGTAAAACTAGGGCAAATTTGGAAATATGGCGGACGGAGAGGGCGAGAGTAGTGAGATGTTTTATTATTTTATTCGAAATGACAGTTTCTTTTCAGTATTTAATGTGTTAAATGAAACTGATAAATTCAGTTGCTGTTGTTATTCAAAAATTTTAATTAATTTTTTTCTGGTGACGTAACTGATTCATTGTGATATTGTAACGCAAATGTATGAGGAAGACTCATAAATTTAATTCACTATTTTTAGTCTTTGGACTACTTGTAGAGTACTTACAGTGACTTCAGCTTTGGATAATTAAATGTTAATGCGCTAGAAGTGTCTTATAATACGCAGAAAAACCAATGTAATTGCCAAGCAATTTTATTTCAGTAGCAGAGACACATCAAATTCACAACATAACTGAATCAAGGAAAACATTGAAAATCAAAATTGCGCGTTTGTGTATGTGTGTGTGTGTTTTGGGATGCTGCTTCATCTGCATGAGTACCAATAATTTTGTACATTGGAATTCGTTTTGAGTAAATAGAGTAATAACGATGCAAATTTCTCCTTGGTTTTCCAATTAGACCACTTTGTCAGCATGTCCACAGATGAGGAAGAAGATGACAGACAGCCTGAAGAAGAAGTCCAAGAAATGGTTCAGTTAGATCCCACAGCTGTAGATATAGACTTGAATCACAGCAGAATAGGAAGAATAGAGAACTTGGAAGTGCTTACTTGTGTAGAGGTGAGTTGGTCTTGTTGAATAAAGTGTTGGTTTTCACTAGGGAATTTTTGCTATCTACACCCATGACTGATGTCTATATTTCTTTCTTTGATACACAAGAGATTTGGCAGTGCAAGTGACTATCTCTCATGAACTAAATTATTTAAGAAATTGTTTAAAAATATTGAAACCAAGTGCAGATATTGGTCCTGCAATGGTTTATAAATGTGGGATAATGATTTTTTTTTTTTTTTTTTGTGGAGAAAAATTCAGTCTGGTGGGAAAATTCCACATATAATAACTAAATATGTATGTTCATAGGAAATGTTCTGTTGTATTGAGAGAAGATAAATAAATTTGGTAATTAAATAACCCCCTTTTTTACATATTTCAGAGCATATGTTTCAGAAATAATTTAATCAAAGCCATTGAGAATGTGGCTTGCGTGGCACAAACGCTCAGAGAGCTGGACCTCTACGACAACCAGATTACTAGAATTGAAAATTTAGATGCTTTGGTGAACTTAGAGTGAGTAGCCAGTGTGTACATTTTTATGCTTAAGTGGGAGAAACTGGGCCAGGCATATTCTTTTCAAACAAATGTTATTTTAAATCTGTAATAAGATTCACAAAGAATATAATGATTTTTTTTGTCTCACTCACTCTTTCTGTGTCTCTATTACTCTCTCTCTCTCTCTTGCCTATTTAAAAAATAGATTAACTAATTAATTAATTATGTGTTCTTCTTGTATTAGATTTATTTTTTATTTAAATTGGCATTGTGGATGGATTGGCTAAACTGACTATCAAACAGATTGTCTAGGTTTTACTCATGGTCTAAAAACGACAGCATAGAAAAGAAAGAGATTAAAATTTCAAGCAAAGCACATGTCAATTTGAATGAGCTAATGTTGCTTTTATGTTATTAAAAAAAGTTTTATCTGTTATTTCCAGAGTCCTTGACCTGTCCTTCAACAGAATACGGAAAATAGAAAACTTAGACAACCTTACAAAACTGAAGAAACTCTTCCTTGTACAGAACAAGATAGGAAAAATTGAAAACATATCTCAGCTAACAAGCCTTGAAATGTTAGAACTTGGGGCAAATAAGATTAGGGTATGCTGTTTTACAATTCATCTGGACATTTTAGAATTACAGATATGTTTTTGAAAAAAATGACAATTTGCATACTATTATTTTTTTTAAATTAATTTTTGTGACAATTTATGCATTCCTGTATATCATTCACAATCTCAAGACAGTAGAGAACATTATGAACTGGACTAGCCTGATTATAATAACTTGAAGCAATATCAAATGTATTGCCTTGTTTTGTAATGAAAAACTTTTCCTTTAGCTTACAGTATGTGAAAAAAACTTCTTAGCTTTCTGAAATATGACAGTCCGTGAAATTATGATATCACTGTTGACAACGAAGTCCATGATTATTTATATCTTTTTTTAATCTCCGCAGGTCATAGAAAACATAGGGTCCTTGGTGAAATTAGACAGTTTGTATATTGGCAAGAATAAAGTGACCAGAATCTCTGGACTGGACACTTTAGAGAACCTTACAGTCCTTAGTATGCAGGTAGGTGAAATATTCTCCAAAGATGATTTTTTTTCCACATAAGTAACTTTGAGTGTGAGAACTCTTAGCAGTCTGTGCTAAAAAAAAAAATGTACCCTGATGGCCATTCAAGATGACAGGGTCTAAGAATCAGACCCAAAGCTAAAACAGTATGGCCTCTGTCTGAATAAATGCACAAATTTTCACTGGCTGATTTACTGGCATTTGACATAGGGATAGTATTAATGTTGTTGTCAGCTCAAGTTCTTAGTGTTATTATTGATATATATATATATATCCCAAGAGTGTCATGGTTGATGAAAGACTTGTGAAATGATGACAGTACTTCTGATGGAAATTAATTCAGAAAACAGGGAGTATAAGGAACTTTATTTGAGTAAAGAATATTTGATTTCAGGACCATTGATAATAATAATAATTTTTATTATATTTTTTTCAGAGCAACAGGATAGTAAAAATGGAAGGAATGGAGAAACTTGTAAATCTAGATCAGCTTTACCTCAGCCACAATGGGATAGAAGATATAGAAGGTTTAGACAAAAATGTAAGTACTCATGTTCTTTCAATGTTTCTTACAAAGTTTGGTATTTGTAATATCAGTACTTGAGATTTTGTAATGTCCACCATTTCCCCTCTGTTCTGTCAAGCATAGATGTCTATAAAACCAATGCACTTGAATATCGTTATCTACAATTATAGGACTACTGCCATATCTTTGCTTGAATGGGATAGCGACAACACTTGCCAATTTAGCCAAATGCTAAAACTGACTTAAATTGGCTAAATAAAATGGGCTTGATTTGACTGGTTTTAGTATAATTTAATCCATTTGGATAACAAATTGACAAAACAGTGATGATTTGGCTAAGCGAAAAAAAAAAAAAAAATTGCTAGCAGTATCCCAGCTTGAGATTTTATAATGTCCACATTTCATTCCAGACCAAACTGACCACGCTGGATCTGGCTGGGAACAGGATTAAGAGGCTACAGAACATCAGTCATCTTGTAAAACTTGAGGAGTTTTGGGTATATTATTGATTTTTTTTTTTCTTTAAGAGATGGTGTACTTATTATGTAAATTGTATTTTGTATTATTATGATCTTATAATACACAATTCTTTTTATATTATATGAAGCCTGATTTTGTTTAAAGGATGCTTTTAGGACTAGTCTAGACTAGACCAATGCAACAATTTAAATTTATGTAAATACGGACTGCTTTATCTCTCAGCCTCCTCTGCTTATATAAGCATTATATTCTTGCAGGCCCTGTACCACAGTCATGTTGTAATCCACATATGCATAGGATTTTTGTAAATTTAACTTGTAAATTAACTCATTTTGTATATTGAGTATTGTTACAGTAGTGTTACTGTAGAAAGCCTGCAAATGTGAAAACCTATCATTTTGCCATTAATAAATTTTCATTTCGTTTATTTCATTTATTTTTAATAAATTTACTTATTTTAATAAATTTACTTATTTATCATTCCAGTTCAATGACAACCACCTGGAATCCTGGGAAGATTTGAACCAGCTGACCCCTCTGAAGAACCTGCAGACGGTTTATCTGGAGAGGAACCCCCTGTGGCGGAGTGCTGAGGACCCCAGATCACCTGATCCTAACTACCGCAGGAAGGTCATGCTCACGTTGCCATGGTTACAACAGATAGATGCGACCTTTGTGAGATAAAATTACTCTGGGTTACATGTTAATTTTGATAAACCATGCACAAATTTGAAAAAAAAAGGTTTGCTTCATGTGTAGGTATGATTTGGCTTGCCACAGGTGTGAAACTTTGAGAACTGTGACTGGTAATTATTCATCTTTTTCAAACCAAACTGATATTTCCTGTATTGAAAGCCGTGTTTGTTTGAGATTTCTAAAAGTTATGATTTGTAAGTTCTGAAAGTTAAGGTGGGTTCGTTTTGAGTTACAAAGAAATTGTCAATCTTGAAAGTATATTAGCAAAATTATTGAAGATGTCGCTGTGATTTTAAAATTATTAGTACCACCAGCGTGTANAAAAAAAAAAATTGCTAGCATTTCCCCAGCTTGAGATTTTATAATGTCCACATTTCATTCCAGACCAAACTGACCACGCTGGATCTGGCTGGGAACAGGATTAAGAGGCTACAGAACATCAGTCATCTTGTAAAACTTGAGGAGTTTTGGGTATATTATTGATTGTTTTTTATTTATATTTTAAGAGATGGTGTTATTATTGTGTAAATTGTATTTTGTATTATTATGATCTTATAATACACAATTCTTTTTATATTATATGAAACTTGATTTTGTTTAAAGGATGCTTTTAGGACTAGTCTAGACTAGACCAATGCAACAATTTAAATTTATGTAAATACGGACTGCTTTATCGCTCAGCCTCCTCTGGTTATATAAGCATTATATTCTTGCAGGCCCTGTACCACAGTCATGTTGTAATCCACATATGCATAGGATTTTTGTAAATTTAACTTGTAAATTAACTCATTTTGTATATTGAGTATTGTTACAGTAGTGTTACTGTAGAAAGCCTATCATTTTGCCATTAATAAATTTTCATTTCGTTTATTTCATTTATTTTTAATAAATTTACTTATTTTAATTAATTTACTTATTTATCATTCCAGTTCAATGACAACCACCTGGAATCCTGGGAAGACTTGAACCAGCTGACCCCTCTGAAGAACCTGCAGACAGTTTATCTGGAGAGGAACCCCCTGTGGCGGAGTGCTGAGGACCCCAGATCACCTGATCCTAACTACCGCAGGAAGGTCATGCTCACGTTGCCATGGTTACAACAGATAGATGCGACCTTTGTGAGATAAAATTACTCTGGGTTACATGTTAATTTTGATAAACCATGCACAAATTTGCCAAAAAAGTGATTTGCTTCATGTGTAGGTATGATTTGGCTTGCCACAGGTGTGAAACTTGGAGAACTGTGACTGGTAATTATTCATCTTTTTCAAACCAAACTGATATTTCCTGTATTGAAAGCCGTGTTTGTTTGAGATTTCTAAAAGTTAGGATTTGTAAGTTCTGAAAGTTAAGGTGGGTTCGTTTTGAGTTACAACGAAATTGTCAATCTTGAAAGTATATTAGCAAAATTATTGAAGATGTCGCTGTGATTTTAAAATTATATTTTAACTTTTTAAATTACTACAAACTGGCCCTCCATGAATACTTCCCTCAGCATATGGAAAAATATCAGAAGTACTAAGTAGTTTGAAATCCATGAATTATTTCCATACTACAGAAGCCCTTTGGAGTATGACTTTCTCAATATTAGTGAAATTGTTCAAGGAAAGTTAATATACCATTTTTTGAGTTGTTGGGAGATGATCACCTTCCCTGGCATCAACCAGAATAGTTAGCACATTGCATGGTGCAGCAGATTAGTGTTGTGAACATTATGTGCTTAATTATTTATTTATTTATTTATTTATTTATTTATTTATTCTTATCTCTGCCAACAAAGGAAGTTATGTTTTGGCGAAGTTGGATTGTCTGTTTGTTAGTGGTGAGAAATTGCAAAAAAATGATTTCCAAGTTTTGATGAAATTTTTACAATTGACAGTAATTTAAGATGAAAAAGAAGTGGACAATTTCAACTTAATTTGGGTCTGCTGATTTTTTTTAAATGGTCTTAAATGCCTTTTTCCATGTCCTTGGTAGATTTCTGTGCTTGTATAAATTGGTTTAGTAGCTCTGCACTTAAGTTTAGATATTTTTAATGCTATTTTCCACAGTACAGCAGTACTAGGTGTTAAAGTAAAAGCTTGTTTGATTACATATTTATCTAACAAAGTTGTTATATGTATATATTTGTACATGTTATATCCTGCTAGGCAATTAAATTGCACCAGTTGGTATTTTTAAGTGGAGATGACTGTAATAAAAGGGTACCTATTTTAGTCCTATGGTTTTGCTCCTTTTCAGAAACCTTACAGATTTTCTTATACCATTCATGAGACCATTCTTAAACAAACCAACAGGTATCTTCTGTCAATAATTATGATTTTATTCATTGTGTTGATTGTTAGGTAGGGATTAGGTTTAAAGCTTATCTGAACCTTGGCCTTCTGTGAAGGTCATCTCAAAGGTCACCTCTTGATTCTTATTGTGTGCCATAGCATTAAGTGCATATGCTGAGTGTTATATTTTCAAGTAGGAGACGTGTAATTTTGTATCAGAACAAACTGAATGATAAATGTCTTAATGTTATTGTTATTTATCAGATTCTCTTGAACATTTGTTGTTGGTTTGGTAAATTTATTGGCCTTTGTGTAGTATTGGCTGTTTACCAATGTGTAAAGAAAATGTGGGATATGAGGTTGAAAAAGTTTTGGAACCTTTTGGGAGGAGGAGGATGGGTGATAAAAAGTTTACATCTGTGGCACATCTTGTTAAATTCTTGCGACTAATCTTTACTTGATTTTGATCCTGTAGCCAAATCCTATATTGGAATGTTACGGTACCGTATCATTTATTTAAAATTTTTGGTTAAAGGAAAATGAAACATTCCTTAAAATCATTTATTAACCTCAGGGCTGCATAACATAAATGCAAACGTGTACAATGTTGAAAATATACATAAACATATGTAAAAAAATGCCCATTAGCAAACAAGTAAACCTTGCCAGGGAATTTCTGAGTCAAAGGTAAAAATAATTTGTGAAAGACGAAGAAACTATCAATCCTAATCCATGCTACTTAGAAGATAATTTAATCTGAAAATAATCCAAGTGCTTTGCAATTTCAAATTCGAAAAAACTACAAAATGGAAGCATATTTGTAAGTAAAAACAATCCAAGTGGGTAGTAATAAATACTAGATCTTCTATAAATATTAAAGAGTTCATAATAAAAAAGGCTGGTTTTGCCTACCCATTTTCTGTTTGTGTCCAATAGTACACAAAGTCCAGGAATTCTCAATTTAGGAATGTCCAGCACAAGTTTTTAAAACCAGTCTTGCAAAGGGCATGAAGTGCCAGTGAGGAGACTGGTCATTCCCCCCAAGTCTAGCAAAGAAAACGTTTCCAGCATTTAAAATGATGGCAATTTGTTTATTGAAACTTGTATGGCTGGGCAGTACTACACTTTTTTTATCACAGGAAATGTCCCTTTTTCCCTTCCTTTTCTTCTGTATAAAAAAATCCCAGTGTATCATTTCTTCTAACATTTCACAATAACTTAGTTTACCCAACTGAATACTCTTTTGAGGACATGGATTCTTAACAGGGATTTTCTCAAGTTGGAAACTGATGGCAACTACAGTAACAGCAACAATACAGTGCCACAAAAGAAGCGAAACTGCCATAAGCATTTGAATACTACCTTCTTGGACCCATTCAATATTGTGGTGACGCAGTGAAATAACAACAACAATCCTGATTTTACACACAACCATGTGACCATGGAACCCGACATATTTAGGTAAAAAACTTTTTTTTTTTTTTAGTGTACAAAAACTGTGTATGATGATTTTAAACAATAACCCATTTGGTTTGAATAAAATGACCTATAAATATGACCCAACAGCATCAAGTTGACAATTACACTTTTCCAACAAAATTTTCCGTACTTAGAAAAAAAAATACTGACCTAGAAATATTTCATGATGTCACTGTTCACAAATGCTTTAAAATCCACTTCATAATCCACAATATGTTGCCAATCTGTTAAACACAGGCATTCATGACCTAAATATTTCCATTTTTAGTTTTACCTTAAAAACTTGTGCATTTTTAAACAAAAATATTTAAAACTGCTTAATATACAGTTCATCACAAAATGCTCAACTTTCTATCCAATTTGTTTACAACTATAACCCAAATATCTCAGTATATAGCACAATACAACTCAGATGAAATATTTAGTTGTTCTTATAATAACTTAAACCAAGAGTTTTACTCTTTCAAATGTCTCATTTATACTGTCTAGTATTTTACATTAAAATTTCAAGATTTATCATTTTTTACACACAAATACATAGTCTTACACAAAGCTCATTAACATTTTAAAACTTTTGAATCAACATTTTTTAAGTATTACTAAACAATTTTTCTTTAGTAAAAATCAATGAAACAGATTGTTCAAATATACTGTCAATGAGTAATTGCTTGTTTTGTACCTGGAAGTTTTGACACAAGATGACGCTATAGTCACCCCCCCCCCCCTCCCCTATTCCCACTGATTACA
>NW_019776107.1:76168-96988 GCF_001039355.2 Lingula anatina | reverse complement strand
ATACTGTCAATGAGTAATTGCTTGTTTTGTACCTGGAAGTTTTGACACAAGATGACGCTATAGTCACCCCCCCCCCCCCTCCCCTATTCCCACTGATTACACCAGGAGGTTTTGACAAAAGATGATGCACCATTGCCTCTGTTGAGATCACTCCAACCCTCTTTTCCCTCTGCGCCGCCGCCCCCCATCCTTAATCCTCTATCCCTTCCCAACCCCACCCTCTCCCGATTTCAGTCTTCATCTGATCTTATTCCCATTCCGTTGTCCCCGAAGGTTTGGATGTGAGATCATACATGACCCTGGATATGCCGGGGACTGTGAGAATCTGTTCCACCATTTGATTCACCATCTGCAACAGATAACATGCAAAACATCTCAATATTGCTGGGTTGACCTTTTTGGTAAACAAAAAATATGCATTACCCCTCTCTTTCTCTGTTACTCTGTTTTCACTGTTACAACTTACAACATATGACAAACATTAAAACAGTCAAAGAGCAGGAAATAGCTGAATACAAATTTGTCAGAAATGAACATTATACGATGAGTTGGATAAAAAATTCAACCTCTTTAGACAAATCTTGCCCAGGCACGGCCGCCACGCCAGTCATGAAGTCATTGGTGATGAACGTCCTGATGGCCACAGATCTTTGGCAAGATGGCACGGTCCCCATGGGGTCGCGGTCGAAGTGAAGCGGGACCAGAACCACGGGCATTTGACTGAGTTTGGGAGTGTAACCAGATTCATGAAGTACCTGATTTGAGTTGAAACAAATATTAATAATTATATTAAATTTCAAAATGATAATTTGTTCATTTCAAAATTTCAACCAAGATGTAAGGTTCATTCTGTATATACAAAAGAATATTCCTAAGACATATCAGAATCGACTAAATTTATTATGATTAAAATTAAGTTAACATACTTAAAAGATAAAATTCACTGGTTATTTTTAAAGGCAAAAAGGGCATATGGCACACATTCCATAAATTCAAGCAAATTACATTCAACAAACGGTAATTATGCAATTTCAGATATAAGGTTTATCTTATTTCCCTTACACTAGGTTTATTTAGCAATGTAGGAACATACTTTTAACTATTTTCTTTTAATTAAAAAAACTACTGCAGAGCAAGACAATGAGTTCTTGACAGAAAGTTAGTTTGTTTGTTTACTTTTGAAAAATTGGATGTTTTTTTTTTTTCAATCTCCATCCTTCAATTACCATAAGACAAATTGAATCTGCTCCTGAATCAGAAGTCAAGACAGTATCAAGATTTTTTCCTTAAAACACAGCTTGGCTCACTGAGACAGCAAAAAGGAAGCAAAAGTTCTTTTGACAGCTGAAATCCATGAATAAGTTTCCAAATTATTTAAATAAAAGGCCAGAACCAACATAGACATACCTTATGTGCTAGATAATCTGCCTGTCTTAGTGTCGCTAATACTCCTTCTGTCAGGAAAGTGGGCGTGACATCTTGTATCGGATAATGTAGGAGTCCTCCAAACACGTACACAACCCTGAAAGGAAGTGCAAGTTAGTTAAAATAACAGTGACAATGTAAGTCTTGTCTAAAGGCATTAATTTTTTTTTTAATCAAAGAGGCCTGATGTTTGGACCCTTCATTTTGATCACTCTACTGACTTGTCAATATGAGCTCTAAAAGGCAGGGCATACTACTTTTTTGCAATCATAATGCAAAGAACATAAGAGGACAAATTACATCATTACTGTTTGGTTAATTACTTTGGGACCATGTTCATAAAAGGCCCCATCTTACATCTTAATACATCTTAAAAATTTACAAAGTAAGGGTACTACTTTAAATGTAATTGTCATGAAATGAAAACTGGAGATAGTAAACAAATATACTTCTTTCAGAATTCCTTGATACAAATAAGTTGCGACAGGATTACCAAATTAAAGTTTTACAAGGAGGAAAATATATTGCACAAAGTCCCATGAATTAAATGACACTAATGTCATATCTAAATATATGTCATCTCTTTTACCTATTTATATTATGGCATATTCTAGGTATAAGTTTGGCTAAGGTAAAGAGATTCTCCCAATTTGGCTCTGTATCACTAAAGAGGGCAGCAGGGTAGCTATATGTCCGGCAGTCCCCCTGAAAAATGCAAAGAGAAATAATTTAAAGCGCTTTCTTGAAGACAAAATACTGGACAAATTACTGACTCAGATGTAAATACTCAATGAAAAGACCTTTCATATAAAGCAAATGTGAAAGAATTTCAAACATTGAATATAAATCATAAATTTACTCAAACTCATATTACTCTCAAACTGCTGTACAAATTCCCCGATGGCATGATGGACAACTACCTGTACGCCCACTGTCTGTATGGGTAATAGCGCGACTCCTAGTTTGTCCGTGGAACTGATCCGCGTTAATGCTTCCTGCTCCTGCTCTGATGTGGCACGTTTGATGCGGTCTAAAAGTGCATGTGGCTGTGGAAAGTAATTCAAAAGCAAAATAGTGCCCATAATCATATTAAACATAGGCTAAAAAAATTGTACATTTGACTACATTTTATTGTTCAAATAATCCAAATTAATATAATTATAATACGAGTGAAAAAATTCAAATTAAAGTAAGTTAGATCAAAAATTTTGGAACGAATCAATTTTGTTCAGACTGTATATTTTTTTTCCTGATTACCTTCTTAATGGCAGTGCTGTATTCAATAATCAGTTTCAATATGATACTTGTCTCTCCAAAAGACTTATCTATATAAGGTTCTTCTGTACAAAGTACCCGTATTGCTAAACCAGGACCTAAAAATAAATAAATAAATAAATAAATAAATAAATAATAGCGAATTAATCAAATACAAACAGATCGTCAGAAAGATCTTTCTAATGTTTTTAATGAATACATTTATGAAATGTTTTTGTAAGTTCTTTTACAGCCCAAAAATTAGCCTGGGAAAGGGTATCTCTGATAATTCACAAAGAAAGAAAGACAAGCTCATTTCATAAATTAAATTTTAATTTACTGTATGTACATTTGGTTCATATTACCTGGAAAAGGGTGTCTCTGCACTATTTCAGCTGGTAGGCCCAAGTCTTTGCCTATTAGTCTTACTTCATCTTTGTGAAAGTCTACAAGGGGTTCTACAACTCTGCCCTGAAAGGAACAGAAGTATTGTAAAACAAAATATAGGAGTGCAAAAGACATGTTTGATAATGCAATGGATTCTGTGTTTTTAGATTTATTTCAGCTTAAAATTTCTCATCACATCAATGCCACTTATCATTGCAAATTAAAAATATTTCTAAAAATGTGGCAATTTTATCAGTAATGTGTTTGGATTAAAAAAGTTTTCTTCCTTTCTTTTATACTAATTTGTCTTTTAAGACAAGTCTTTCCTTGAAGGGGCCAAACAAATAACAGCCCATAGTAGAAATTTAAGGATGGTCTCCTCTGCTTCTTATCTTAGCAATAGCAGATTCCTCAACAGCTAATAGTTGTACATTGAATAATTATCATTGCCCATTTATAAATAATTCCCCCTTTTCTGACTTATTTCTAAAGAGGTAACCAATTTGTCAGTCAGGGATGAGACTGCCATCTAGTGAAAAAGTCAGAAAATATGGTGTGGGGTCCAGGGGGCAGCCAAGACCAATGATATTTTTGGTTCCGAAAAAAATCTCATCCATGATCAGTGTTTGGACACAAGATATATTATTATACTCTTGATAAAAAGAAATACAGTAATTTGAATTTATACATACAGAGCTAATGAAACTGTTCTCTCACAAGATATATTATTATTTTATTAGCTATTAATATAAAGCAAACTTCATCCATTACAGACTTAAGTAGTGGTCTCACCTGTTTCCTGAGCTCTCTGACCAGGTCTGTGTCATTGTGGTGCGTCTTAATGGCGTCTGCTTTAGAACTTGCCAGCTCAGAGGCACTTTCTATCAGATCAGGACGGAGGGTGCCTGGAAGAATTTAATAGACGAGTGTTATTATTTTTCCCTATAATGCATTAACAATTATATATCTATATTTGCATTCACTATGATTCCATTATGGACCTTGTTCTAAAAGATAAAAGACAAAGAATCAAACTTATTTTGCTAGATTTGAAAGCATGGAAGAAAAATGTGGTAAAGAAGACAACGCTAATGTTCAAAAGGTCCAAAAATAATAAATACTAGAAATATCAAACACAATATAACCACAGTGTCATACCCCGAGATTCAGAGGTCACTAGAAACTGATGCCTCTGTCTTTGCTGATAGTAGAGAGAGGCCAGATCCCAGTGACCTCAGTAAACTCAGGGTGCACAGCCCTCACCTTGACCTAAATATACGTCTTCTGGTTTCAGGTCTAATTCATCAATAACTTCGTTGGCTACCTATGAGAAAAACATTCACAAATTACAGGGTGATATTAACCAGTGGTTTAGCGTGACAGGGGAAAAAATCCAGGCCAAATTGACACAAAAGTTTACATTGTGTAATGATGAAAATATCCATTCAGTACACACCTCAGAGTATTTTGTCTTATTTATTTCTAACTCCAGAAAAAAAAATTATATTGTTCCTTTTTAAACACTGAGCTCAAAAATTGGCAATTTTCAGGTAAAAGACCAAGCAAAATTGTACTGGTGTAAAAACACCTCTTTTAGATACAAGTTCTATATCAGTAGATCTCATTTTCAAAGAAGTAAATTTGAATAAGGACCATTATTATTTCTATTTGTTGAAGTGACAGAGGCAAACTGTCCTACCCTCATAAACGTGTCGCCTATAATTTTCCTCTTCTCCTCTGGGTTGGTGGTTGTATTTAAGGTTTTTGTTTTGCGTTTCCGTGAGTTGGGATCAGAGCTGTCAACTGGCAGTGACGTGTAGCCGCTGTAGAAAGTGTGACTGGCATTGACAACTGAAGAACAACAGTACCATTTTTTTCATATGAATAAAATGTACAATGACAATCATGATGACTTTTTGTTAGTCTACTGCAAAATAAAAATACGATGTGTTCTGAGTAAAGGTAGATTGATATAAAGGTAGGTAAATTATTTATTCCGAATTGACTGGGTTGTGCTGCATTTTTGACAATGTTTCTTTTGTTATTCCTGAATGTTGAATTATGCAGTGGGGAATCCAAAGAGAAAAATAATGACAAGGGCAGAAAATACTCAATGACCTAAAATATCACCAGATAATGTCAATATTCCAAGAAACCTGCATCAAGCTCATGGGAATTTCACCACAATTATTGTCATAATTTATTAATTAACCAAGCACCTTACCTTTTAACTTGAGTCCTAGTCCTCTTAGAGATTCTTCAACCTTTTTGCTCTCATTCTTTCTCATGAAACCATTGTCTATATGTACAGCTATCACCTGGTCTTCCTTCAGTGCTTTGTGAAGTAAAGCAGCACACACTGTGGAGTCCACACCTCCACTTACCAACATCTAAAAAATACAATAAATTACAATTTCAGCAACAGTACAACAAGGGCTTTGTAGCAAGGCAACACTCAACATACCTCCACTAACCAACATCTGAAGAAAACATTTTTAACAATAGTAACAATACAACAAATATCCAAAGTACAACAGCGTTACTGTTTATCCTGGTAAGTTTTCACCGAAATTTTTGAATATTACACTTTCAATACAATGACATTTAATTTGATATTACAATTTATGACATAAAGCTCTGAAAACTCAATTTGGCACTCATCAAAATTTCAGGGTACTGTAACAAAAAATAATGCGTAAAAAACTAAATAAATATAAAAAAACATTCAAAATAAAAATACTGATAAA
Organism: Lingula anatina; assembly: GCF_001039355.2. Next base: position 91,175 of record NW_019776107.1, on the reverse strand, counting down.
GTTTAGGCATTCAAAAGTCTACATAAACATTTTCGATTACTTACAAGTACTTTGTGATCGCCCACAGTTTTTCTTATATATTCTAAACAAGCCGCCTCTCTCCCCTTCATGTTGTAAGTGCCTTTACACTCTGCTATACCATACAGGAAGTTCTTCAGCATAGTCTTCCCATGGGTTGTCAGGTCCACCTCGGGGTGAAACTGGACTGCGAACATCTTCAGTTTTTCATTGGCTATAGCTGAGGAGATAAAAGGGGTTTATTGGATAGACTGTATACAGCACCAATGTTAACAACTGAAGGCAAGTGTTGGATGGGATGAGTGAATGGTAGTGTGTGTGTGTGTGTGTGTGCGTGCGTGCGTGCGTGCGTGCGTGCGTGCGTGCGTGCGTGCGTGCGTGCGTGTGTGTGTGTACACGCGCATGCACATGCTTGTTTTATATCTCAGAATATATTCCATTACTTTTAACTATGTGAACACAAGCACTTGCATTAGCTTGCTTGTGCCTCAGAGTGCATATGCATCCATGCACAAGCACATTTTAAATCATTTCAAAGTATGTAATGATACCAATCAACCACATGAAATGTATTTGTGTATGTACGTGTGTATATGTACACATGTGCATGCACGCCTGTAACAAGCACGAGTTCTGACCTGCCACAATATTTCCAGAAAATGCCACCTCTTTGAATCCATCTGCACAACTACCCACACTGTCTCCATGTGTGAGTAGCACTGGCTCCTCTGGGTCACAACCTCTGGAATTAAAAATTTATATGTATATATTACACATACATTTTCCACATTCACTATCTGGAAACTTTGGATCCTGAAAATGTGTTTGTTTTGTATGAAGATTTGAGTTAGGTATTTACAGAAGTCTCAGTTACTGCAAAAACAATTACATTCTCCAAGATATGTTCCAGATAGACAACAATGAGATTGTAGAGTTTACATATAATGTAGTCATAAACTATATGTTTAGACTAATCTTATGTACTGTTTATTAACCAAGCATTTCACACTATTCTACGTAATTGATGCGCTAGGAGACCCAGTGTTATCTCAATGTTGTATTGTATTTAATCTTTCTGAAAAAGAAAGGAAGGAGGGAGGGAGAGAGGGAAGAGACTCACTTGAACAGAGAACATTCCAGATCCACTTTCACATTGAACTGTCCATCTTCTCTGGTTTCTTTCTTCTCCACCACACCCCCAAACTCCTTGTTCATCATCTGGCATATAAATATTATAACAACAAAAATTGTTTTTATAACAACAACTGTTAAAACTCACTGAATTCAAATTAAATATTTTGATTTTCAAAATATGCCATTTGATACAAATATCAAGAGAAAATGACTGACAAATTTTGAAAAGCAGGTCAAGCAAAGGCCCTGGAAAAAATCAGTGGATTTTTCACACTACTTCTAAAATGTAATGATACTATGGATTTTAAACAGATTTTGCTCTAAATAAACAGAACATACATGCAAACCATAACAAATTCCTAGGACTGGTAGTCCACAGTGAAATATTTCTGGGTCATATTTAGGAGCATCTTCATCATTGACGGAACTAGGACCTCCAGATATGATAATGGCTCTGAAAAACGAAAATCCAATCTCTTACATATTTGCTACTCCTCTTCAATATTTTGGGATCCCTGAAAGTCCTTTTTCTTTTATTCTTTAATTATTTTTGGACCACTAAAAGAGCCTTTTCTGTAAGTCTAACTTAATTTTTTCATTTTTGTGACACATTATTATACTTATCCAATACATCATTCCCATTACTCTTTGAGTACACTGTGATTATTTTGGATAACAGTAAACATTATTCCAGTTATTCCAACTTAATATTATATTATGTTTAGAACACATTATTTCACCAGTGTCATTTGATAGAACACATAAAGGCAAAGAACTTACACAAAATGTAAGAAAAAGCTAAGAAGCTAAGAAAAATCAATTTAAGACCTCGAAAGTGCAAGTAAAATCCTTACTTGTATCCAGTCTCCTTCAGGGCAAAGGCGGGGGTATCCAGGGGTAGGATGACCGACTCCACACACAGTTCTCTTACTTTACGATCTATTACCTGGAAAGGTGAATAGTAATAATAATAATAATAATAATAATAGTATAATTACATTTTTAAAATAATTTTCATTTAATATTACAGAAGCAAAACAGCTTATTAATCAGTAATATATAAGTAATAAAATAAGTTATCATAATACTAATAACAAACATCATTGCTCTTATTATTATTATTATTATTATTACTATTATTATTATTATTATTATACAGATGACTTAGGGCTTTAAACAAGAAGGGATTATACACACAATTTTTTTAGCCACAAAATTTTTTGTTTAGTGAAACACAAAAATTCCAATGCATCAAATTATTTGTAAGTGGTTTGTCTGTACAAACAACACTTCAGGTTAGTAAACACTGAATGAATAAATAAATATAGCTCTATGGAACACCTGTTCTCTATCAGCTCTCAGGTTTCTAAAAATACTCCTACAGGAAAAGCAGTTTATTAATAGCACACCTTCCAGCATTGTAAACAACATGCACTGGAAAGATCAATCACATGGGGCCTATGTTGCAAGAGAACTAGAGATAACAATTTGGGCTGAAGATTTTTTTTACTTAGATATTCTAGTCAGCTTCTGTAGAAATGTGTAGTGGTCAAGTAAAATGTCTCTCTTGTTATAAACCAGGTGTTACTAATTTCATCTAATCAGACCACCTCTGTGCTACTTAATTTAACACCACAGATCTATCTATGTGTACAGGCTGTGCATGTGTGCATGCACACACACATGCATGCACGAGCACACACACACACACACACACACACACACACACACACACAGATGTAAGCATATGTAACCCTTTCCATACTGAGCCCCTGCATCCAGTATTGCCAGTGTCCGTATGCTGAAGTAGACACACATGCAAACATACACACACACACACACACACACACACACACACACACACACACACACAGCATATAATATGAAAACCTCACCTTTCCATACTGAGCCCCAGCATCCAGTATTGCCACAGTGTCCGTATGCTGCTCAAGTAGATCTCCATTCACCTGAGCCGCCAGCACCTCCCCACCATTCATTCTGCTACAGCACAATGTAGTACCAATTGTCCTATGTGATACATACAGAAACAATAGCATTAACAGTACAATGAATATACAGTACTGTTACAACAATGATACTGATTGTGTTAGTATTTCTAAGCTAGTCATTCCACTATGTACAGCACAATGTATAACCAATTGTCCTAGGTGATATGCACAGAAACAATACCATTAGCAGTACAATGAATATACAGTGTATTTTTACAACTGTTTCAATGGCCCTCACTCAGTATTTCTACGCCTGTCATTCTGCTATGTGCAGCACAATATGTGATAAACAATAACATTAACTATTTACAATGAATCTATATATACTGATGTTACAATGTCCCTCGGGCATTAGCATCTCTGTACAGAACATATAATACAGCTTTTGGCTGTACTCTGTGATAAATACAATTTGTCAATGAATCTATAGTAGTGTTACAATAATGACTCAGCTTACGCCATTCATTCTGCTACTGGTACAGTCTTAATAACATGCAGTCCCAATAATTGCCTGCATGTCTGATAAGCATCAAAGCAATTACGATTTCTGTAATAATGCCGAATGCCAATAACACTAAATAGGGTTATATCACTATTTGTAGGTTGTCAAGAGTACAATAAAGATTTAGATTGCCCTAAGTAAGAGAAACCTGATAGTAACAATGGTTTTACTAAAAAGAATGTGCATGATTATTCCTATGTACATTGAAAAAACTTTTTTTTGTTTCAGCCCATCAGTGCTACTACTAGTAAACAAGTTCCAGCATGCAATTGCATTGTGCGTAACTTAAGTACAAAAGTACTGCATAAGCTCGTTATTTAGCATAGACATATCACAGACATACACACACACATACAGATACAGAGTATGAGGGGGGAGAGAGGGGGCGGTACTGTAATTTGGTTTGACATTGAAAGTGAAACTGCCTTTCATATCTTAATTTCCAACGCCAAAACTCACGTCAGCCAAAACATCGACGACCTCAGTGACAATCCGAGATGTAATCAGAAGCAATTATGAGTAATTTCACGCAAAAGGAGCACTGTCGCTGCTTGCTACAGTCGTGAAGATTGCACTGCACTCGTTGACATTAAACCAGCACACACACGTGAGAAACATGATCAACAATAACAATGTCCATTTCTCCGCAGAACAACGGATCATTTAAAAAATAATGATGAAATTATCCTAGTATAATGCATTTCAACATAAATCAAATCTCACAGCATCAATGTGAGGAGGCGTAATTAAAACACTTACAAAATTTCACGAGACAGTCCTCACGCTTTTTCCGTCTTCTGTTCGCGGAGTTTGTAATGCGCATGCTCGATTATGGAACCGCGGCAAATCAGTTCCTGGCTGTTTTATCAAACTTATTATCATTTCATATGAGCAATTCAGTCAAAACTAACATAGAAATAGTATACTGAAGATTTTTTTCTTAGAGTCATTACTAAAAATATAAATCTGAACATTTTTACACCTTGTCGGTGTAGAATGTAATCCCGCAGATGGGTAACTAACGACGCTTCTTGACAACATAATACAACCCATGTGCTTGCAGGTGCCCTGTCAACAACCACACTACCAGAAGGATAAGACGCTAAGAACAGGTGAGTGAGGATTAAGTAAATCTCCAACTTGAGTTTGATATAGGATATATCGATGGGATGAAGGGTTGTATAATCTTCTAATTGTAAATATGTTACGAGCTCAAGCACCTGCTAATTTATATACGCGTATAATTTATAATCAAAGAGACAGCGAGATATTTGGCATGAATCACTAATAGTTTTTTCCTTTTTTAATGGTTAAAACCTATATGTACCATTACCGTAATTTCACACAGGTCGCACTTATTGCTATTGGGTTTTGCCATATTTTGTCCATGCTCAAAAATATATATAGTTGCACTGACACAGGCCTAGCTATTTTTCTTTATAAATTATTTTGACTGAAATAAATATTTAGTGTATATTTATTTCGGAGAAGATTAAAGATATAATAAATACATTCTAAAACTAAAGCAGTTTATTATCCAGCATATGCAAATATGCTATAAAGATGGTTTAATTTATGCATCATGCAACTGAAATGTATGGACCTATTATTGTATATAACGATAATATATACCAGTTTTTCATTTCTGCCTTGTAGAAAACAATAAAAATCAAAAGAGAAATACTCAGCAAAATGGAGCCTACCACAGGAGAAATAGATGTGTACACCAAAAGACTGAGACAGCCCAATGACCAGTATACAGTCCTCACGGACACACAAATACAGAACAACCGCAAAGTAAGCAACATTTTCTTAATTTAAAAAAATTCAACGAACAATAGAATATCAAACTTGTGAACATTGTAAGTACAGTAACAATGTAATGGGGTAATGGTAAAGTGAAGTGTACATCAATATTCCCATGTAAAATATAACAGCTAAGGAATAAATTACAGTGATAGTTCACATGCTTGTGATGTATGCAGGGATAATCCATGCTTTAATTCTTAAATATCTCTCTTTAAAATTGGGGATTTGCTGTGTAATGTGAGTATAAATTTGCCCATGAAATTACACAAATATTTCCAAGCTGCATAAATCTTATAATTTATTTATTTATTCAAATTAATGCACTGTTTTAGATAAATTTGTTTTATCCGGCATCCAAATAATCAATATCATCAAACAATCTGATATATTTTATATTCTATTTCAGCACCCTAGCATGCATTTCCATTTCTCGCAGCCAAAGGTCGTACCAGATAAGCGATGGTGGGTGCCCCGCTACTGCAACCACTTCAGCCAGCACCTGGTCCGGGAAGTATCCCGCAACCAGCCATACTGCTGGCTGGATTACCAGTGGGACCAGAACCCACACCCAGACCAGACTTCATGCCGCCAGGGGGCGTTTGAGAAGTGGGGACCCAAGAGGAATGGTAGGAATCTTACTCATTTTTTTCAGAAGTTTCTGGTTCTGGGTTAAAATGTTAGTACTGTCTCTTGAATGATGCAAAAATGATGTTGTCATAGAAGTCACGTATGTTGTCATAGACCAGTTGTGCTCATGCCTTTTTAAAATTAACTTAAACTTATCATTAACTTATCATTTTTTAATGATGTTAATGAAAAAAATCAAGACTGAATTTGTTTTAGTCCCTACTGGACAATGCTTGGTATTACAAGCAAGGTCATTATTTAATGAGCTTAATCATCATAATACACATCGTATTTTTGTACTATTAGGTGAGAAGACATATCGCCATTTTGACGGAGAGCCCACCAGGAGTTTCCTCAATATTGATGTGTACAGACCACCAGCCAGGTGTGAATACGGCCCCACGGTGATGGACTGCGGAAGACCTGGGGTGGGATACCACCAGCAGAAATATGCATGTAAGTGTAATATGAAGCTTGACTGGGCCCTCTTTCACCAAAGAGACAAAATCCAAACCTGGTCTTCATTTTAAGACTGGAAAGATTTTAATTGTGTGCTCTGACAGGGGATAAATTAGTGGAAGTCCTTTGAAATGCTCGACAAGTATCTAGCTTAAATTTATTGCATTTGCTGTTAAACATTCTCTTTTGAACTGACTATTGATGAATAAATTAGTATCAAAGTACATCAAAAAACATTTTCTGTTAACATCTCAAAGCAACTTGTATACAGGCTTAACTCACTACTTTCACTTTTAACCCACTTTCACTTTCTGTTTTCAGCTCAGAGCACCTGGTTTGGTTCCTCTGTCCCTCTGAATCGCACAGACATCCTGCAGACCATCAATCGTAAGACCACAGCTGAGTACAAGGCACTCCAGAGGCAGGAGCAGATAGATACACAGAGAGTGGACCAATGGCCAGAGTATTCTGAATATACCGATAAATTCATCATGAAAACAAAGCCTTCCCCCAGGTTGAATAAGTAAGTGAAGGAACTGTGATCATTACAGTATGATGACTTTTAAAGATATGTTGTTGTTTTTTTAATTTTTGATATTATTTTATTTAGAAAACATAGTTTAAACTTAGTAATAACTACATAAGATAATCCAAAAATCCGAAAAGGTGAAAGTATTTTTTGTGAGAACATAATATTTAAATTACTAAAAATGATAGTCTCTGAGTGTGAAATTAGAGTTATCTTCTTCAATATGCTTTGAAAATTGTTACTTATTATATGCAATAATATATTCAATACTATACTACTAACAAATTATCCTATTCTGTGATCAAGGGGTTTTCTAACATTGCTACTCCATCTTTCTATTTCCAGTCTAGAAGAAAGAAAACGATTTTTGGCTGAGTCCAGACACCAAGAGGAAATAGAGCGTGCAAAACTCGAAGAATCATGGCGACAGTCACAAATTCTGCCAACTCCAAAGGAAATGGAATTTACACCCTATGAGACAAATGTAGAACCAGTGAAAGTAGGCATTTACCCGCATTTACCTGAAATAACAAAAACACCAGGAGCACCTTTGACGGACATATATGTATAAAACAAACTAGGACTTATATACCATTTCCTCTCTTCTGAATACAATGGTTAGGATCTAGATCTGTTCATTTGGTCCCAGAATAAAAAGTGACTAAAGGTGAAGAGACAGCTACGTTTGAGAGAAGGCTAGGGATGTTGGAACAAGACTTCGTCTAAGAACCATCATGAAGTCACAAAAAGGGATAGAATTGCTGTGTACAAAAGCAAGGCATCTTTGGTAATCCATAGATGCCCAGCACATACAAGCAGGACGATGGAGGACTGATGGTGACATTATGCCCAAATATTCAATGAACTCAGTGTTCAGCAAGGGCATAAAGCAGGGAGTACTTAATTCCAGAGTCTGCAAAACAGGGGTGAAGAAGATAGGTTTTGATAAGCACAGTGAAATGTAACTGATGGCAGTATTGCACACAGGAGCTTAGTATGAGGAATGCATGCACCTCAAAGCCATTATACTTCCATGACAAGCTATTTATAAATGGCTCCTTGTCGCTTAAATATATATATACATATTGAGCCAAAATACTGGTCTTATATTATGTGCTGAAGTGCCATTGCATACTTGTACTTTCTTCATCATACAGAGAATGACATTGTGGAATCGAAGTATTTAAATGGTATTAAAATTTAATGAAAGAAATTTACAAATTGAAATCCATATACTTTGAATGGCATTAAATACATTTTTCACCGATATGAAACAAAAGTGACATGCCTTAAATCAAGATTAAAATATTTATTTATATAAGGCAAGGCATGAGATTGTTGCAATATCTTTACATAATTCATCATGTGCATTGTGAGAATGTAAAATTCACAGTAAACTAAATCATTTTTAAATTATTAAAATAACAATATCAAAAGGGTCCACTTCAGAACAATCATTTATAAGTAATAAAAACTCTGGTTCAGTCCACGTACAACATTCTGGAATAAAATATGGTCATCATCTTGAAACATTCACTTTGCTAACATTCGTCTACCCATGCTGTGAAATTTTTATAATTCAGCCAGTATATATCAAGTCATGGCCTACAATATGTTTCTGAATACAGCACCCGCATCTTGATTTGACTAATTAATAAGGAATGGATGATTTCCAGAGTTCAAAAACTAACCAGTGAACTTTTTATATATCACATACTACTCAGTGTATACTGAGGCATGAAGATTGTTATCATATCAAATGGCCTCTTNGAGAGAGAGAGAGAGAGAGAGAGAGAGAGAGAAAATGGAATATTTATACCAACAACCATCAAGAAATAAGTGCTCTTAAAAGTATGGAAATATCTGTGAACAAAATTGTAGTAAAGAAAAAAAATTTTTAACTAGAAGAGATGGGAGCACCCTGAATTTCAATCTCTTTAAGCAGAATGCTTCTGCATGCTGTCTGCAGCGAGCTCTGGTACTTGGGGTTGGCATAAGAAACATCTAAATAAATTCCTTTCCTCTGCAACTTGACAGCAAGAATTGCTACAGTAACCATGGTAACAACATTATAAAGATTATAATAAAACAGCTGCTTATCAACATGAAAAATATGTATAATATATAAGTAATTCTGATATAAAATTATATTAATTTATCATCAAGCATTATAAAATAGGAAATTGCAAATACAATTAACTTTCAACAAATAATTTCATCAGCTGAGCTATGCAGTCAAAGTTACAACTGTTACAATAAATTTTTCCAACAGCTAAAAACCATAGTAGATGTAATCTGGTTATATTTTCTAACTGCACTCCAAGGTAGGGGCTACTATAAGAACACATACATTATGATAGCTTCATTCCCTGCTGATGGCATCTTGTCAGACATAGAAATATTGGAACAAAAACTGGCTGTAATTATTGGAAAAATACAATACTGTAACATTCTAGGGTGAAACCAGCATCACTGCCACCAAATATAACATATTTAGCTGTGCTTTATTTAATAAAAGTGCTTTCCTTTTGCATTTAATTTTACGTATATATATAAATAATATAATAATTATAATACATTTGTAAAAATGTGACTAGAAATTAGAAGTATGAGTATAATATGAACAGGTTAGGAACATAAGTTTTTAAAGCAAAAGCAAATTTAAATAAATATTCTATCTAAATGGTTTCAAGTCACCACATGTATCAAATATCACATATGACCTTGTCACAGAAAACATCCATACTTGCCCTTTTCAGTCCTAGGAGCAGTGTTAGAAATTAAGGCTGGACTGTCTGCCCGGGGCTGACAACTTTCAGAACGGGCTGAGAAGTTTTCCCACCCGGCAGACATTTGAGCCAGCTACTTCTCAAGATGGCTGAACTTTCGGTCCAGCAACTAATTTTCCTAAGAGGCAAACACTGCCTAGGAGCATTGGTTTTTTTTATCCCATTGGAAAATTAGTTTACTAGGTTCCAGAAAACTGCTGATTCCAATCAAAATATTATTATTTTTATTAGTTCAATTATGGAATATATAATATCATCTCTGGAAAAATAACCCAAAACCCAAAGCTAAAATAAAGCTAGTCACTTAATTTTTTTCCCATTAGTTACATGACACATATGCAAAAATGTTATTCTACTGCTGCTGTCTTGCGACAAACATACTATCTATTATACAGTCTATTATAATCATTATGATCACATATAAAAATTGTTTTATAGCCAAATAATATTTCAGATAAATACATATGATACATATTCCATCTTAAAGAAAAGAAAACATTTAATTGCCTAGGCATAGTAAATGCACCTGGTTAATATTTATGATTGCTAAAAAATTTCCAAACACCACCGAGTCAGTCACCTTTTACTTATATTTATCATCACAAAACTTTTCCTTCTGGCACTAATTATAAGTCATCTAACTTTTCTCAACTTTTGAGTCTACAATTTAGAGTATGACTTACAAAAATTGTCAATTCATTAGGTTTAAATTATTAAGTTATGGCCAAATGATCACATTTCCAGTAAACCCAGCTGCTTAATTGCCTTAAATTGATCCGGAATTTCCATCAGAGCAGCCAGCGCAAAAGCAGCCTGTGGATTCCTTGCGTCCCTCATGGCTAAATTAAAGTCAACAAACTGAAAGTTATCAAACCGTCTCTGTGGAATGCTGTCATCGAATTCTTTCATCATGTCCCACGGGCCGTCCCCCACACCAATCATAATGATTGACAGTGGGTATTGTGCCGCCTCCACAATGGCGTGACGTGTTGCCTGCTCATTGGTTACTTGACCATCTGCCACAATGACCAGGATGTGGTACTACAAATAAATAAATTTTATATCCAATAAATAAATAAATAACGAATAAATAAATAAATAATTCATATCTTATGTATTCATATAATCAAAATCTTAAATTGCTTCATTTGCTTCGATGTATGTCTGATTCTTTAAGATGTAACATTTTTCATTTTTATAAAAGCAATTCTTCATCAATAACTGAAACTCTACAGAGCATATATGCTCTCAGTAATAAGTTAAAACATCCATCAGACCCATACCATACCTAGTCAAAAATCATTGTCTTGAATGATCTATATATTTAATTTATTAAGAATGACTGAAGCAACAAATATGAAACAATATAAAAAAAAGTTATGACTGCAGTGCTATAATAGAAAGCCACCTACTGCTTTGGTTTGCCTGACAATCTCCAGCGCCCTGCGGATCAAGGGGGCAAAGTTAGTTGGTCCACTTAGCTTGACATTTGGGGTAATCTGGTTATATGCCTGGAGCGCATCATGGAAACCAGTGCAATATCCCTGAAACAGTTACAAATCACGTCAAAAATGTCCCAGATAAACATGGTTTTTACCATATCTAATCTCCGGGATACTGATCGAGTTTGATTCATCTGACACAAACTGATAAATCCTTTGTAAAATAAAACTGTGAATATACACATGCATACACAAATAATAAATGCATAATTTAAAAAATGAAAATATTGTAAGATAAGACAGTGAAAAGAGCAACATCTTTTTTCTTTAACCAATTTTCACCTTTCATTTACAGAATGTCTTGTTTGACAAATCTAGTAACATAAATCATGTCGTAGAGTTGTCATTTTGATCACTTTCTATTAGCGCATTCAGATCAGCAGACAAACAGATCCGCACATTAAATATGAAGACCCACTTAAAAGTTTGTGCTCAGATCTTCCTAAAGACAAGGAATAGACTTCCTGCAGGGATTATGCAACAAGCATTTGAGTGGGTCAGTCATATTTGATCCGAGGACTAGTTAGTCCACTGTTGTGAATGTGACTGCAATATTACCTCTGCTCTAAAAGGAAAAACTCCAGTTCCTCTGGTAGACTGGTCACCAAAACCAAACACTGGTATAATGCCATCCTCATCAAATGGCTCTATGGTCTCTCCCAAGATACTGATCACCTGAAAGTACAGAGAGAACAATGCTGTCCTGTCTTGTATACAACACCACCTGGTGGTTAAAACCCTTAGGAGTTTCCATAAAAATCACAATAAATGAATACATAGATGATTAAATAAGTTAGAAAAAAAAATCATTAAAAATACTTGTATTATAACAGTCAAAATTATAGAGAAATCCAAAAAAAATCCAACCTCTAAAAGATAACATACATGTACATGTAGTTTTTACTTTATTTTATCTGGAAATGTGACGATAAGCCAAATATCACATAAATAAAAGGTATTCCAGAAATTTGAAAACTATCAGATTTGTGCAAGAAGAAAGGCTCATGGATGGATACAATAAGTTTCATAGTCCAAACTTCAAAAGAGAAGGATCTCATACTAAGAAATGCAAGTATCTGTACACAACACCCTACTAGTATAGGCTTGTTTGTGGAACATGATAAAAGGAGGGCATAGCAAATAATGTGGCTGTGCAAATTGAAAATAAACATGTGCATTTTATAGGTAAAATTTACCTTCTAGGGCTACAGTGACTACCCTGAGTGTCAGAGAAACGTAAAAGCTAGCTTGCTAAATATACCTCGTGGTGGAGTCGCTTTTACGAATTGACATGGGTTATATATGAAATCAAGATCGAGCTGGCAATACCGGAATCTAGAACCTAGGGTAACAGTGACTTGATGGGAAGAATTCAAGCATGTATTGGTTGATTCATTAAGCATGACAGAAACACAAATTATAACAGCCACAAAGCACCCCTTATGTCCCATGTACTTCAAATGTGAGGGGGGTGGTAGTTCGCACTGTTTCTTAAAAGAACTAAAGCCCAAAATTTTGGTCAACTTCCATATAAGAGTCCACCTAAATGAAGTTACCGAAGGTCTGACTCATTTCTATCCACAGATAACTGTATGGGGTCAAATCAGACTTAAATTTTAATCTTAAGATTCAGACCAATTTTTTTTGGCTAAAGCTCTTTTATCAAACAGGCTCAGGTTATGCATTGAATTAAACAACTATTATAATAATAAGCAAACCATAGCTTAAAAAACACAGTGGAAATTCCCTTTAACACATGGAGCACATTCAGAAAAGCGATCTAACAGATCTGGGGATCAAATATGGGGACTCGCTAAAAAGCTTGCCACTTAATTCCCAATTAGACACTGAACAGATTTCCCAAGAGGATTACACAACAAGCATTCAAGTGCATTGGCCATATTTGATCTGCGGATCTGTCAGTCAACTGTAATGTATGGGCTCTTAAATCTTCGTGATTGAAAATTAAAGAGAAGGATGTGAAAGCACAAATCATGCAAAGCTCTACAAGTACCTGTTGATAAGGATTTACAGCACCCGGACCCATATAATGCAGACATCTCCCCCCAAATGTTCTCTGGCCTTGAATATTGTTACTAGCTGTGTAATCTACACCTGGAAAGATTACAGTAAGACTAAAGTGTTCTCTTAATCTGAACAAAATTTTTATAATGTCTTTTTTCCAAAATAAAAATGTTATGTTAGTACAATAATGACTGGAAAAAAGTGGCTTGGTAGTTCTGAAAATCAAGGATCACAGTAAATTTTGAAAAATGAATGAAATTAAATGAAAATTAATGGTGTTCAAAATGTCTGAGTATTCACTATACTGTAAACCAGACCCATATTGTAGATGTAAATCATAGAGAGCAAACTGAATTATATATGAAGAATTAAGAGGGACATGTGTCATGCAGAGAGAAGACACACTACTGCAGATCAGGATTACAAGACATTTAGAAGTTAAGCGGATAAAACTCCCTCTCCTTTTTATGCTTCTTCTTGTTATCATTACTATTTTGAAAGGGGGTGGGGGTGGGGTGCAGTGCAAAGAAAATATATCCGCTATAAATGGTCTATTAGGAGCAATTTGCAGCCCTAAGTGGCACATGCTTGTGTGGGGCCTCATTCACTGCGCATCTTTTCACCACTTTTGGAAAATAACCATGCCAGATCTGCATTTGACAAACTATGAAGTTTTTTTTTTCACGTGGTTTCTAGATAGGATGATCCAAGTTTTAACAACTAAGTCAAACTATAGCCACTTCAAAAAGACAATAACCCTGTTATATGTTTGACTTTTTAAAATAATGCATCCATCAATAAGCAGATGTGTGATCTTTATTACCAAAAAAAAAATGTCACCTTAATATTTACCTGTTGATAAGGGTTAAGAAGATCAGGGTACAGACCATGAAGAGCTCGACCTCCAAAACTTCTCTGTCCCTGGGCCAGGTTACTCAGGGTGTAATCAATACCTACCAAATATGGGCAAAGAATTCTTACTAACAGAACCTTTACCCAAATATGGAAAAAGACCCCTTTCCAAATATAGCCAAACATCACAGTTATATAAAAGTATCTATTTATAATATATTTATATTATATGAAAGAATGTTTAATATGAAAGGACAGTCTGAGGATGTAATACCTTTACAAGATGTGGGGGAATGAAGTGAGGAAAATATGAAAATGAGGAGTCCTACTACAGTACGTATATGGGGCATGTATGGTACAGGCCAGTAAGACAAGTACACATATACTAGCTTTTTTGCTAAAACCAGCTCTTCACTATACTTCAGATGGAAGATGTCACACTGAGATCAAACATACCCTGTGACAATGCCTTTATCTAAATTTTAATAGTTTTACAAAATTTGCCCTCTAAAGTTTTGATATTTTAATAACAGGTAAAATGCCTACCATGGCTTGTTAATTAGCAGTGATGTTTTGTATATCTTTTTTTTATTTTATTTATATATATATATATATATATATATATATATATATTTTTTTTTTTTTTTTTTTTTGGGGGGGGGGGGGTTTTTTTTGTTGTGGGTTTTTTGTTTTTTAAAAAAATTTTTTATACAAATTTTTAAACTGGTTTTGAAAAAACTAGACCAAAAAAA
>NW_019776107.1:0-75630 GCF_001039355.2 Lingula anatina | reverse complement strand
TTTTTTTTTTTTTTTTTTTTTTTTTTTTTTTTTTTATATTTTTATTTATTTATTTATTTATTTTTTTTTTTTTTTTTTTTTTTTTTTTTTGGGGGGGGGGGGTCTTTTTTAGTTGTGGGTTCTGACTTTTCAAAACAAGTTTTATATACACATTTTAAGACTGGTTTAGTAAAAACTGACCAAATAAAGTTGCAAACATATGAGGTTAAATCACACAAAATACTACTGTCACAACAAACACAACTTCAAGGTTACTAGTACAACTACTAGCAGGTTTTAAAACTCTGTGAAAAAATTAGAATGTGTTATTAAGTTAAGAGCCTTGAACACCAGCTTGGAACATGTATTTTTAAAGCAGAAAGAAGTTCTTTAAAAAAAGCAGTGAATATTTTTTAATCATTCTAAGCATAACCAAGCTGACGATAACTGAAATTTACTTGTTTCAACGACAAGTAACTTGTTACTGCTTGGGATTTAAAGAACCTCCTTTCTTAAAAAGGCTCACTTAAACACTCACCAAAAATCAAATTACAGGATTCCAGCCCTGCTTTCCTAATTGCCTCTGTGACTTCTTCCAGCGAGGTAAAGCGATCACTGATGAGTCTGATGTCATCCACTCCAAAATAGTTCAGCACAGAGTTCCGTCTAGTTTCCTGGTTAAGGTCAGGGTAGAGTCCTGACCCTGACCTTTGCTGATTTTCTCTTTTCCGGTTTCGCCTGTTGCGTGATCTACAGCAGAATACATAGACGAGTAATCCCACAGTGGCAAATATGAAGATGTTGCCAAGGTTAATGTGGTATTTGTCTTCTACATAGTCCCTCAAGGAATCCATGGCTCCAACCAGACTGTGCCTCTTCATTTTAGAATGTGTCTTGCTCTCTCTTATAGGGATACTTCTGTTAAGTGTAATTCTGCTGTACAAGTACTCAGTATATAACACATAAATAATGGAATGATGCGGTGGTATGCCTACCGCTATACTGTATTACCAGTACAATGTGTGCGTCTTCTTAAAGTTTCACTGAATGCTCAGTCTGTCTTGCTTGCCCTTTCTTTAGTATTCTGTGCTTTAACTTGGGTCCCTTCAATGGTAAAAGTGACCATTCCATAATAATTGATCATTTGCATTGAATTCGAAAGAATTATATTTTATCATAAAAGACATAAAAATACCATGACAAAGCCAACGACCATTGAAAAGGTACTTATTCAAGCAGCACTTCACAAGTCTATGATACCCAAAACATAAAGTGTAATTATAATACTGATAAAAAGGCCTTAAATTTGAAAATGAAAGTGATAAATGCAACAGTTTGTGCATGAACGTGACTGGCCAAAGAAAAAGTTGCTTGCCTAGTCAGTTAACAAACATAAAATTCGATTTAGAACACGTTACCAAAATTAATGACAAAGTTATAACAATAACATATCTCTCAATTTACCTGTTTCTCAAATCGACTGATGTAAGAATTGCAAATCTTAGCTTTTGTACCCACCACTGAAACACACGTCAGCTAAACGCTTTCGAGTCTGAATCACGCCTATTGGACCTAACCACACCGGTAAATAATGTTCTAACGCCAATTTCCAAAAAAAAGAACCATTTTTCTAGATTTTCTGTCATTTTGTAACACCCACATAATGCATTTCAAATACTTGCTTAAAGTACATTCCGCCTTTTTTTATTCCCATGTCTTCAGAGAAAGGTCTTAAATTTCATATAAATTGAAAAGCGCATTGATATTTGAGTTGTGATAAGACGGGCCTCAATCTGAAACGTCCGTCTGTGTGTCGCTTTGCGTGTGCCGACAAAAATAGTAAACATTGCAGTTCACTTGTTCCTAAATTCACAATCATGTCCAGTTCAGTGGACGTTAAGGACAGACAATATATGTATAGACTTGTCATCAGGTATGCTTTGAATATCCTCTCCTAAAAAGTAACGAATTTATCTGGAAGGATGCCAAGATGCAGCTCGCCGGTAGAAGCGTTAGGACTCCTAGCTGTTTTGATAATGATAGGCGTCATTGTTTTGGGCTTCATGTTTTTGCATTGTGTTTGCGACTGTTCAGAAGCTGCATGCACTGCTAAAAAGATGAACGTGCACTTCAAAATGTAGCATTTTTTAAATCTGCAACAGGAAAATAACCTACACTTGACCTGGTTTTCTTTGACATTAAAACTAGGTATATCAGAAAAATTTTCAAACTGATCAGAAAATTAAAATACTTATATCATCTGAAAGATAATGCAAAAACCGGATGAAATCATTGGGAATTTTTTAAATATTCCTACAAGCAACAAAGATATTGAAGTTTTTTAACTGCAAAAATCCACCAAAAGTGTCCACACTTCTCAGCTCAAAACCTGTGCCCACTGACCAGCAGTGATCACTCAGGCGCAGCAGAGCACCCTGTGTGTCTTTGTGTGCTCAGCCTATTGTCTGGCTCACATAGCCTGTGACTAATCAGGGCAGAGCTATTTCCCTGTGGTAATTTTCACATCATGTAATATTGCGGATTAAATTAACTATACTTCGCAACCTTCAAATTTCATGATTTTTCTACATAATATAGCAAATTTCATAAACTTTGCTGGATATAAATTTCAAAAAGATGATACCAGCACTTACCTGAAATTTTTTAGCATTTTGTAGAGGCAAAACTTAAAACAAGCAGAACCGAAACTTGTCAAAGACTGCAACATGGGAAAATCATGTGACCGGATTTTACTCTTTGATTTACAACTTATTTAGTTAATGGCTTGTATTAGTTTTTTTACGCAGCGCTAAAAGAGAGATTTAAAAAAGGGGTTCCATAGGCGAACTGTCAGCAGGCCGACTTCAGTTTAACACTTCACTGCCCGTGGATAGTTACGACTGTAGCGCCCCTAGCGGATTGTGATCTACCTATTAAAACTGCAAATCTTAGCTTTTGTTTTGCCCTCACTAAGATGAACGGGGAAAATTTAGAGAAAGTGCAGGAAAATCGTAAAAAATGAAAATTTTTTTTCCAGTCAGAAAATTTGAAAATAAGTTGCTCAAGTCAAGGGAAAATGCATTCATTGTTTGGCAGTTTCTTGAAGATGTTTTTAAAAAGTAAGAAATAGATTTTAAAAAATATTATATTATCCTGGAATTTTTAACTTCCACCAGGGAAAATCAAGAATTTTTCCTTATGAGTTGGTGGGAACACTAATTTTTCTAGCTGTGAGGACACTATTCCATCCTCAAAAGATTTCATATGTTCAGATGTCTTTTTTCAAAACGCTAAACAAAAATTTTTCAAATCCACTTCTTCAGTCAATTGTTTTATGATGGCTATCAAAGTCTGGCGGTCAACTTGTCCAACTTGGTCAAAGCCACTCCAGCCTGTCCACCTTCTGACAAACTGATGCATGTGGTCAAGCTTGGACTGCAGGCAGAGGAAGGTGAGTAATCTTGTTGTCATAACTTAGACCCCATTCCCATACCTAAAGCGATCCAGCAGGATCGGGCCATCTCCAAGGGGATTCTTGCTAAATTGCATTTGGTTTCAGCGTATTACTAGTAGATGTGTGGTGCACCTACCGAAGCAGCTAAAAGATAGATAACCCCTAACAACTTCAGTAGGCATGCCAAACATCAGAGCGTCTTAAGCTGAATGTAATTTAGGGAGAAACTCCTAGGAGATTTGACATATAATTTCAGAAAAATACTAGGTCTTAACATTTCATCCTAATGAGTAGTTTCCTCCATTTGTAGAGAACAGTGAGCAAGACAAGCTGAAGGGAGATGTGACAGCACCAGGGTCTGGCATTGACCTAGAGTTTGAGACTGATGGTAAGAATGAAATATCTCAATTTGTATGCTAAAATACTTAGCATTGTTAATGTCCAAATATGTAGCAACCTTTGTCTTTCTATTTGCTCATCCATTAAGATTTAAAAGTGTCTATATTATTTTTGAAAAAAAAAATGTTGCAGAATTTTGAATAAGAATATTATTTTAAAGCCTAGATTGAACATTTAAAATAAAAATGGTTTCTCCTGACTATTTGCACAATTGCTGTTAAATTGAACCATGATTATGATCTAGCAGCATATTAAAACTTAACAGCTTTGATGAGTTTGCAGAATAATATTTGTAAGTCTTCAGGTGAATATTAGTGTTGGAAGAACAAAAAAGTACTAAAATATGTTGTTAAATCATAAATGAAAATTATCACATACAAGCCGAAATACGTTCAGCTTACGGCCAACCTGGACATAAACCATCAGACTGATGTGAGTAGATGTTGTGTCTCACTGACTGCTAGGTGATGAGGGCATATATCCAGGCTGGCCGTAAGCTAATGGTATGAAAGTTTTTCAGCTTGTGTTTCATAATTTTCATGTACTGTATGATCCAACTACCAAGCTAAATAACATTTTAGCTTACATTGTTGTTGTTTTCTTCCAGTCCAGAGGTTTGCCTCTGACATCTCCCAGTATGAGACATGCTATGTGACAGCACACAAAGCTCCCTGCAGGGCTGGCGTGTTTAATAAGACAGGTGATTCTTCTTTCCCTCCCTACTCTCTCTCTCTCTCCCCTCTCTCTCTCTCTCTCTCTCTCTCTCTCTCTCTCCTCTGCTGAAAACCTACTAGTAGTGAGCTTGACTCATATTCACTTATTCAAAATCATGTTAGTCATGATTATTTCCCTGAAAAAAGAAGACAAAAAGAAGCTCATATATATCAAAGTAAAGAGCCTTTATTAACTAAAAAGATAATTGTGTACTTTTTTTACAGGTCAGCTTATAGCCACAGGATCAGGAGATGCCTCAATAAAAGTAAGAAAACATGGCTTCAAAATGACAGAAATTATTTCTGATCCATATTTGTCCTTGACTGATCCCTCAGTAATTTTCCCATCTGCCTTAAGACATTTTTGTCTAGTTATATACAAAAGAGAAATGATATACCAACCAACTGCACCTAATCCTGAATCTCTTGAAATGAATTTGTGTGAGTTAAACAAGTTTTATATAAGGAAAAATATGATAAACAGGGAAAATTACATGGCCTGGGAGAAAAAGTTTGTTATCTGCTGCACAACAAAATGTTCAGTCAGTAAAGTAAAATGACACCTTGCATTTGTAACACTTGGCCCGTGGCAGCAGTCATAGATTTTTTCCCATGCATTATATGTAATTTTTTTCATTTCAAATGCAAAATTTTACTATTTTTCTTTTGAAACATGTGGCAGTAATTTCACTTAATTATTTAATAAGATATCCGCGCATAAAGTAGCTTAACAATAGAGTTAGACAGTCAAGGGGGGAAATAAGAAGCGCCATATGAATGAATGCATTACTGTACCTTGTTGGTTTCTTTGAGTGCATTCAGAAAAGAGATCCAGGGATCATATATGGCAACCCACTTAAAAGGTTGTTGCTTAATACTGGATTAATACTGAATAGATTCCACGCGGGGATTACGCAACAAGCATTCAAGTGGATTGCCTGTATTTGATCCTCAGATCTGTTAGTCCACTGTTGTGAACACGCTCTTTCTGTTAGATTCTAGATGTGGAACGTATGCTAGCCAAGAGTGCCATACCGGCTGACCAGATGGCGCAGGAGACCCCCCAACAACAGATGGAAAACCACCCTGTCATTAGAACTCTGTACGACCACACTGATGTGAGTAATACTGTCATGGTTTGTTAGACTTTTTGATTGCCCTGTTTATGAAAGGTAAACTGGAAGTCACATTTGCCTATAGTGCACAGAGAGGATTTTTTGCTGAAAAGAGATAAAAGACTGTTTATGTGTCTGTCTGTACATCTGTCTGATATGTCTGTCTGTTTGTCTGCCTCTGTCCATCCATCCCTCTCAGTATCATCAATTTGTCTGTCTGTCTAAAGTGCATTTCTTTCTGTGTCTGTTACATTTCTGTTTTTCTGCCTATCTGATTTGTCTGCCTTTCTGTAGGTCCGATTTTTGTTTTTCTGTCTGCCTGATTTGCCTGTTTATATTCCTGTATGAATGTTTGATTTACCTATTCTCTGTCTGCCTGTTTGTGTGTCTTTCTGTTTGATTTACCTGTTTGAACATTCTGAGAGCATTTGTTTCTGGTTATCATTCAGTTAGTCAGACATACATACAAACAAACATGCAGGAAGTACTGTATATTTAAATCTTACAGTGAATGACAATATAAGATTCTCTTCTTTTTTCATTGTATTCAAAGAAATATAAAATTTTATTTCCAAAAAGGTACACAAAACACATTATGTTCTTGTTAATTTTTGAAGACAAAAAT
The DNA here is from genome assembly GCF_001039355.2 of Lingula anatina. Next base: position 69,345 of record NW_019776107.1, on the reverse strand, counting down.
TATTTTGTAATAACTTAATAAATTAAATGTTATCCTAATCTGTAAACTTTTTAACTATTCAAGTTGATCTTATATTATTATTTGAATTATTACAGGAGGTGACATGTGTAGATTTTCACCCCTATCGCCAAGTCTTAGTCTCAGGCAGCAAAGATTATGGAGTCAAATTCTTCGAGTTTTCAAAGCCATCCGTGAAGAAGGCTTTCAAAAGTATCCAAGAGGCCTCTCCTGTACGATGTTTGAATTTTCATCCATCTGGCGACTATCTAATTGTTGGAACGCAGCATCCCACAGGTGATAAAAAAACGCACTAAACTCTGTACAGGCCACTTCCTGGTATTCAAAAAAAAAAAACTAAGATTAATAATTACTTAGTTAAATATGGGATCTATATATTAATGTTAGAAATTTAATCTAAAACAAGGCTTCAAATTTCCCTTTTACTGTGTTATTATATAATTATATATGCAGATGACAATATTAAACATGATTTTCAAAAAAATATGTAACAATATTATTTATTTTTTTAATGTCCAGCTTGTGTATTTATTATATTCAATTTGGTGATCGTTGTCTTATATGTAAAGATTTAGAGGCTCAGTCACTTGATACTTGACATTACTTCATAAATTGATATATCTTTAACCATGATAAATAGATTAAATAAATCAAATTTTCTGATTGGTTTGTCATCTGGAATTAGCCAGATGGATCCATGTGATGCACAAGTACATAATATTTATTGTTTTTTAGTGCGCCTTTATGATGTGAATACATTCCAATGTTTTGTTGCCAGCAATCCCAAAGAACAACACACAGCACCTGTTACAAGTGTGAGTATGGATTATTTATTTATTTATTTATTTATTTAAACAGTCCTTTGCAGTGACTGATATAGAAGGTAAAATATTCAGCAAAATAATTTTCAAACATATTTTAAGGTTTGGCAAAATATTTACTTTGATTGACAGTGAATTATGAAAAAAAATCTATTACCTCTCTCATGGCACTTTTGACTGTTTTCTTCAGGCCGTAGTGCTAGTGTAGTCTTTGGACAATTTTTGTGAAAAAAAATTGATTGTTTGTCCAGTGATATCCTCAATAAATACACTGGTTTCTAAATTAAAGGATTCAATGCATTCATTATATTGATATCATGTCTGAATTTGCTTATTACAGTATATTTATTTATTTATTTATAATTCTTCATTACAGGTGAAGTGGAGTCCGTGTGCTAAAATGTATGTATCATCTTCTAAAGATGGAGATTTGAAGCTGTGGGATGGTGTCAGTAATAAGTGCGTCAACACTTTCAAACGTGCACATGACGGGCACGAGGTGTGCTCTGCAGTCTTCTCAAGAAATTCTAAGGTGAGGAAAATGAAAAAAAAAAATTGGGGATTTTTTGCACTGGTCCATTTGACCAGTCATTTAAAAGGTATATAAGCCTCAATGTTATTATCTTTTATGTTTTATGTTTTTCACATGCAGTGCAAAGAAACAGATGTACTATAGGTCTTGATTTTATCTTCTCCTGGCATACCGGGGTCATGTCTTCCACAGGTCTGGACCTAAAGTTTTATATGAAATCGGTATTTTCAATAATGCCAGCATATAGTTTCAAATAGCATAACTAAGAAAAACACCATGGGACATTGTTTAATATTACCTGAAAATTGATATTTGAACAAATTTTTCTGTTAGTTCTCTTTGCTGTATATAAATGTGGCAGATAAGTAGGTCAGATAAATGGGTCAAATTTACAACCCAAAATCTAAAGAAAGGAGATGTTTAAGGCTCTTCTATGGCTGATCGAGTGATTCATTCAGTTTATACATTGGCATGTTGACTTTATTTGAGTCGTATAAGAAATTTAATTTAGTAGAAGAGGTTTATATGCATTACTAAGAATCTACTCTCTATCAACTCTCCATTCTTATGTACTTTTAATATGTTTGTTTCAGTATGTATTAACTTGTGGTAAAGACTCCCTGGTGAAGCTCTGGGAGCTGTCTACCTCCAGGTGTCTTATAGCCTACACAGGGGCAGGGACAACAGGCAAAATGGAGCACAGGACACAGGCAGTTTTTAATCATACTGAGGATTATGGTGAGGGATATACTGGTGTACATAGGGCGCTGTCGTGTCTAATATTTTATCACCTGTAACACCCTGTCACGTTGCCACCTGTAAGACACTGTCATTTTCGACACACTGTCATACTTAGTACACTGTCAAATCTTACCAAATGTTACTTGTAACAAATTCTTATATATATATACAACACACTCACATATCACACAATGCTACATAGAAATACCCTTTTGCAACTAACATTCTGTATTCTGTAACATAATTTAACACATGATAATTTTTACATTGTTTTGTTTATATTATGGATAGGTATCAGACATGCACACTCATGCACACACACATGCAAATGCATGCACAAACGGACAAGAATACAATATCTTGTATCTTTCCACAGTGTTATTCCCTGATGAGGCCACCACTAGTTTGTGTTGCTGGGACTCTAGAAATGCTGACAGGCAAAAGCTTCTTGCTCTCAGTGAGTTTTATTATTATTTTTATTATATATAATGCAAATATTGTTACCATCACTGGCCAAAATGTTTCTTTATCCTAGGGCTTTAACTACCAAACAGCATATTTGAGTACTTTCAATTTTTTGCTTCAATTTGGTATTAATGCAGAATAAATTTCTAATTTTTGTATCAATTTTAAAACCTTTTACCTGTCATGTAAAATTTGGTCAATTTGGCCTGGCAGTGATATGGAAATTATTATTATGCTTATTTTATTTTATTACCTCCGCCAAGGAGGTTATGTTTTCACCCCTGTTTGTCTGTCTGTCTGTTTGTTTGTCATCAACATAACTCAAAAAGTTATTGACTGATTTTGATGAAATTTTGTTACAAATATGTTATCTTATAAGTGATTAGTTATTGGTGGTGATCCGGATCAATAATCAATCAATAATCGATAATAATCAAAATTGCTGACTTGGCGGAGGTTTGCGCTCTTGGAGTGCTTTTCTAGTTTTATTTTATTTTATTTATTTTATTTTTTCTTCCTTTAAATTTATGATGCTCTCATCGATTATTTTCAGGTCATAACAATGTAATACCTTGTATCGTTCACTCCCCCACTGGCCCCGCCTTCCTGACATGCAGCGATGACTTCAGAGCAAGGTTCTGGTACAAGAAAGCTTTGGACTAGCACTGTCCTGGTTATGGATTGGGTTGTATTGATTGAGTAGCCATTTCCTGGCCAAGAGTGATCAGACGCAGTGGTTTTAGCCTCTTGGTTATAGCGCCATCTATCAATCCTGTGATTTGGATGTTGTCCAATGGGACAGGAGGCCTGCTGTTGATGTTGAGTTTTCTTGACAAAAGAAATTGCAGAGAGTTTGCTGCATTTCTGTGGCTGGTTCAGAATTGAATTTTATGGTAACCTGGGGATTTTACAGTTATATATGTGGCCCATTGTCTTAAAACATAAGTGAGTGGGAAGATATGCTCATGGCTCCAAAAACTTTGAAAAAAAATCACCCGTTGTGCTGGGCCAAGACTGAATTATACCACAGCCGGTTTACTGAAATTAGACTGAGAAAAGTTTGAAAAAAAACCCTGTTTTTACTAGTCTTGAGGATTTGACTGTAAAGGGAGGGAGAAGAAAAAAGTAGGAGATAAAAAGTAGTTTAACGCCTTTGTAATTTTGCATGTATTTCTGTATCTGTATCGGTTAGAGCAAATAAAAATTACTTTATCAATTCCAAGGTGATGAACATTTTTGTTCAGGATCCTGCCTCTTTCGCGCCATTCAATGCTATAGATGCCAACATTATCATGAAATACTATAATAATCTATACCAGTAGTATAGAGAAAACGTGCTAGCGGTGTTAGCCCATATGGTCTGACCGGAAACTATGTTTAGATACGAGCATGCTGTTCCATTTTTGCGAGTGTGAAATATGAACTCCAAATATCCCAAAGATATTACTTGTCCGTTAACGTCATATTCCTTACCAATGTGCCATGATTTAAATATTTAGACCGGAACATATTCTCTTTTGACTTTGACCGTTACTATCATAGGAAAGGTAGAAGAGCGCGAGTGAGTACTGCTAAGCAACCAAGGCTGTCCCTTCAAAAACGCCAAGGTCAAATACCCTTGTTACCGGCAATATAGGCCTTTCTGTTGGTTAGAATTAAGGTATAAATTATCCCGAAAGGCAAAGTGTTTTGCCTTTTACTGACGACCTGCAAAAAATTGGCGCATTTAGTGCGGTTAACGCCCTTCAATATTAATACTTCTTTTAGTAAAATCTGTAAACAAAAGATGCCACGACGTACAACACGCTTCTACTTGGTCGGCCATTTCCTCGGTGGCCGTCATGGATACGCCAAACCCGGAGAATTTACAGGTATGTTTGTACGCTTTTAGATTATTAACTCATTTCCCAGTTCAATTTTCGAATTTTACTGTCACAAATGAAATTCACGTGACTCTATCTTCGTTACGATTGACTCAAAACTAGATAGGAAATGGTACATTAGGGTAATTATGCAAAAAAAAAAAAAAAGATTTAATAATCCCGACTACGTTAGTAAAGCATTTTATTTCTTCAGAATTAGTTAGCAAATCAATAAAGGTGTAAAATAATGGTACAGAGAAAGACAAATATACCAGAAAATGATAATGTTATAGTTTATTTAATTGCCTGCGAAAACTTAGTAACAGGAGGCGCAAATATGACACTGGATTATTTCAGATCTGTCCAACCGTCACTTTCGAGTTTCAATGCCAAATTTTCTATTCTCATTGTATAAATACCGAGTTTTTTTTTTTTTTTTTCATTTAGTTTTGATCAAATTACCGATTACATGATTTTAAGCATCGATACATGAAACCTAAATAAGCGATTTTTCAGCTCTTGGAAGTTAACTTTATGATTCAAAGAGAATGCAACCTACACGCTGCTGGATTTTTTTCCTTGGCCAACTGAAGAGATAAATAGAATGATTTAAGATAACAAACCAGCTCTCAACACAGTTCACACACTAAATATCGGTGCAAATGACACTCGTACTGAATGTTTCTGTGGTATATCTCCATTGCTAATATTGTGGTTTTAACCACACTGTCCACATCTACAAAAATGGCCCAGAAAAGCGTTTCTACGCAAAGAAGAATGTTGAATAAGTGAAAATATATTTATAGGCACATTCACTAAGCGGATTTTGTCACTATTCAGCCATGTACTCTTGTTTTTCAATATGAATGCCTGATTGTTTAACTGAAATAATGATCAGTCTCTAATTTATCACTAAATTGCGTCATTTATGCGAAAAAATGCTCTGAAACACGTTTGAATTGTGCAAAAGTTATAGGCGTGAATTATCGGTTTGCATTGCTGCAACGGTCCCTGACGTCACATAGGCAGGTGCAAGTGTGACGTCATCGACCTAAAAGTCGTAACATCAATGTTGACTGATTAATTGCAAGGGCCCAAGTCATCAATCTTGACCGACCCACTGCGAGCATTCATGCCGTCATAGATCCCTTCCACGCTGTACTTGTAGCTGTTGCCGTTAAGAAGGTCGATTTGCATGTTGGCCTTGTACTCCGTGTCTATGGAGTCGGCGTACATGGTTCCCGTGGCATACAGCTTTCGGTTTGGAGGGCACTTGATCGGCCATTCCCACGTGCGCTGTTCCGTTGTCGTTGTGGACCTCCCGTATGAGGCACTCGCGGTGACCTTCCAGGTTGAACTGGCCTCGACGTCTGCAACCCCTGGGATACCCCCGGAGACTGTTGTCTGCAAAGAGTACTCCAAACCGGTGGTAATGCTCCACTGTCGCGTAACGGTGACGGATCGGGAACCCTTCACGGTGTAGGTCTGTTCTACGGACGATTCGTTGGTGATCCTCTGCTGGACGACGGTTTCCGGAACCGAGGCGACAATTTCCGTGTCAAGATTTGGGTAGGTGACGTCCACCAAGCGTGCCTGCTTAATTGGATGCAGTATGGCGAACCCCAGGCTGTCGACGTCCTCGCCCCCGGCGCCGAACATTCCGCAGACGATGCCAGAGCCCACATCCGGCCAATAACGGCCGTTTTCATCCAACCAACGTGAGAAGATTCCCCAATCGCGCCCTTTGTCCGTCTGCAACCAGATGGCGCCGAGACGATGATTCCCGCCAGAGCTGGTCTCTCCACTGGCTTGGATGTTGAGCTTGGTCAGCTTCTCGCCGCTGTTCAAGCGAAACTCGCTGGAAGCTCCAGATCTCTTCCCAACAAGGTGAGACTTCCCGTCGCTCATCCACATCTCCACTCCACGGATACGCCAATCGTCTTTCCAGGCTTTAAGCCTGGTCATAATGGCGCCGTCGTCCAGCCTTACGTACGTGAACGGCGTTCCGCCATTTCCACCAGAGGCCTGAAAAGGAAAGTCAGGTCTCACTACTAATTACAATCCACGAAAATTTCCCTCCCAAATCTCCCCCACCCCTCAAAAAATAGATAAATAAATAAAATAATATTAATAATAGTTATAATATTAAATTTCAGTAGCTCTCTCCAATTCCCGCAAATTCCACCAGAGAACTGAAATTATTACTGTGCCTGAACCCCTCCCACCCTTTCACCTAGCCTACCAACTTTATCTTTTGTAGTTCACTCTAAGTTTAGATCTCCAACCACCATAGAGCATGCTATACACTATTATTGTGCTGCAAAAATAGGCGGAAATCTTCAATTGCGGCAGTAACCGGTTTATATTAAATACCACACTTTTTTTCTTTTTCTTTTTAAGTTTTATAAGTGAATGGTTTTGTGAAGTGGCATGAAGGACCTCATTAAACGAGCATCAATTCTATACAGTCACTTTCACAGCGAAAGTGCAATGTCGAAAAACGTAATTCCGAATTAATTCAATTTAATTCAAATATACTGCAATATGTTGCATAAAATCGCGCATAATTAGGACAAGGACATGTTTTCTTAAATACAATTTTCGCGACGAACCCCGTACCGATCTGTAGTGCATGCAGTATGGTAAGAATTAACATACCTGATTGGTGGTGAAATACCTCTTGTCAATGCTGCTGAATTCTTTGAGGTGAGGCATTCTGGAGTAAAGTGCTGTGATTCCTCGATCCTGGATGGATTTGATGTCTAACCAGCGGAGACAGCGTTACAGGTGGGAAGATATGAAGCACGGGCGCTGTATTTATACGCGATTTCCACGCCTACTTCTGCGCAAGGCCGACGCTGATTGGTTGTCCTAGATATGTCGTGTACCGGAGTAGGTGTTTTGGCTGCTGTGACTTTGTTGCACTTACTAACGGTACACTCCTGTGTTTATTCTAACGTTTGATATGCAGCAAAAAGTATTTTTGATGACCTTGTTTATGATCGCTTTTTCCATTTCCTGACACACATGTCAACTAGAAACAAACCGGACGTATACTGAATATTTTAGACACCTGAATCCCATGGACCCGGTACTCGGTAACCAACGAGTTAAGTCCACCCCCACAAATATCAAACTGTACCTTTTTTTACCCCAGAATAGAGTCATTATAAAAAAAAGTGGATACTTGAGTCACGCCACTGTCGATCACATTTTGTGTAATCTTTGCATGTAATTCTGCCTATAGTCCAACATTTTCACTGCTTTATACCATGCCCCCTCTCCCATCCAAGTATGGAAAGACATAAAAAGTAAGTCAATTAAATGTCGCACGAAACAGCTATGCAAATAGGCTATCACACAAAATGTGTGCGTCGTCGACGTCACTCATGTTCACTACTTACGTCGACAGGAGGACTTATGATTTTAAAACCAAGTTTTAAAGGTCAGCGAAAAATTTATAAAGATTCAAAATGGAAGAAAAAAAACATCAAAACCATGCTATTTTGAGAGCAGACATATTTCCTGTCTTGTGCTTATTTATCATTTATATAATCAGTATTCATGTCTAACCCCATATGATAACCTTGAACTTCATGCAAACCGCCTCTATTATACAAACTAAGATAAGATAACCGCGAAATCACGCGTTAAAGTAACTTTGCCTATGCTTACGCCCCGTTTAAAGGTAAAAAGGTTTAAATATTAGCTTTAAATATTCGCGATTGATACAGTGTACTTCAACGAATTTTTTCGCAAATGAGTATTTGCGCTGCTTCATCAGGATGTGATTATGCAGTTCGGTTTGTCTTGAATACATAATCATTTCATCTCTTTATAAGCTTCTCTGAAAATTCAAATGTTTTGATGGTTGTCTCGCAAAACTCTTACCAGTTCAGGGTCAGGGTTAAATAACACCTGCGTCAGCCTCGGTTTAAAAAAATTCAGAAGAAGAAGATTAAGTCTACGACCCAAAGGCCCTCTCGACTGTGTCGCAGGTACAAAATAGATCATATTCAGGCATGCAATGCATATATATAAAGCACAAGACTCGTGTTCTATTGACGAGAATTAACCCCCCCCCCTCCCTTTGAAAATGGTTTAATTTTGTACTTGGACATGACATGGACTACATACAACGATTCGTAATTTTCGTCCATGTTTTGTATCTGCTTATCTTCGGAGGAGCAGCACGTTCCTAACCTCGCATTAACCTTTCGTATGATAGCCACAAAATCATGCAATGGATCTGGGGCGGTCAAGTGACCTGACCGCAATTATCTCTTTTATTTTATTTGCTTCTGATGCTTCTGCTCGAAGCGTGCATATTGGCTTTGTTCAGTGTAAATTCAGTCGACATTTTAAATGTAAAGCGGTTCATGATGAAAATACGTGCATTCAGACGAGAACTATTTTGAAACGAAAATCTTCCAAGTGGCATCCTAGCTTTGTGTATTTAATTGCTTTTGTCCATTCTAATATTTATGAAAGATCCGGGCACAATTCAAAGTGTCTTCGAGAACATACCCCAATTTTTTCAGATATAAGAAGTATCAGTCCTCATTAACAATAATTGCCACTTGGAGCCTCGAATTAGTGACTTTGAACCACTGTTTCCTGTTCCAAATGGGAGCATTGCATTATTGGCTGCGAATAATTTAAATTGTTCTGGACAGTTTTCATCTGGGTCTTTTGCTGTTTTTACAAGTTTATTTTTTTTCTTGACTGCAAACTACTTTCACTATGGCAGACGATCACAAGAAAATGCTCGTTAACGCTATTTGTGGTTCTAAATAAAAATGATAACATTTCTCTTCTTTCTATAAAAAATAACGGAAGGGATGTAGTGAAACGCACCGTCAGGTCAAAAAATATATATTAAAAGAAATGCAAAGGCTGGATATATCTCGATCTGTTCAAGCCTAGGGACTGAAAATAAATTAATAAATAAGTAATTAAATAAAAAGATGATGAGAAGCTTATGATTGACCTTCTGACCTTGAAACACTTGTTGACAAACAAAAAGAAAGCTGGTGCGAACAATTCCAAGCAAACAATCAGTAACTGACCATTATAACAGGACATTGCGGGACCGCATAATGTACAGTTGACTGTACTTTACGGCTGTCAAAGCATAAGTAACATTAATGGACGCTCAAAACCTCACACAATATAATAAATCAAGATGTTTTTCACTGCGAAGGTGACAGTTGTAGTGTGCTACTGTTTAGGAAATAACACAGATTAGACCACATACTCATAAAATTGAGATGCATTCGTGCTCTTTCAAACTATGGCGGGGGTTCAAATTAAAAGATACATTTCACTGGTATTTTGCCGTCCGTATTGTATGACCTTGCATTACTCTTTTTTTTCTTTTTACCTGATAAATTCAAACTTCCACTTAGAAACTAAGTAGCATTCAAGTATTTCCAAAACACAAGTAGCTTTTAAACGGTTGGTTACAGTTATATTGTAAACAAATCCCTTTACTGAAATTAGGCAATTCGCATTCAAACGTTTCCAAAACAAAAGCATCATTAAATAATGTCCGTCCACCAATTTAAAAATTGAATACAACTAAAATCCGCTAATGGCTTAGGAGACTAAACTTTTCGTTTACTACACTAAAGTAAAGCTGCATCTTGCAGAGTTTTCGGTCACTCTGTGACCTTCCTCTGTAGGCCTTTGTGTATCCATGATACTGAACACTTATATATTCACTATGCTCTCAGTAAGAGTGCTGTCCCGTGTGTGTGTGACAGTTTTTTGTCTATTCATTCTCGGTTCAGTCTTGGGTTGTGGGCCTCCTTGCCCCCTTCCCCTCATACCATGATGCGTCTTAACCAAAATCATTACCACTTCCAACGGGATCTGTTGCCCCCGTGTGTGTCACTATGAGACTGAGCACTATGCCCTCATGTCTCAGTAATAGTACTGCACCATGTGTGTAACAGTTGGTGTCTCTCCCTTCTCGGTTCAGTCTTGGGTTGTGGGCGCTGGTGTTAATTGCCTCCTTGCTCCCTTCCTCTCACACCATGCATATTATGATGGGTCTTTATCCAAAATCATTACCATCGATGTATGCCATTACATGGGTGTTCTTCTTTATTTTCAATTGAAGTTGGTAAAAAGCTTCACAAAGGTTTTCCACCTGAATATAGTCCACTAGGGGCCCAATAGATCCTAGATTATATAACAAAGAAATCCAAAATGGTGGACAATGTGTAGGGAGGGCATTTTAATCCAAATGGATAACGTGAAAACCTATTAGAGGTACCATTTATAATAAATAAATTTATTACCCTTTTTTCTGTAACAGAATAGAAGTCATCACAGATCAAGGTCACACACACACACACACACACACACACACACACAGCCAAAGCTGCTATGGTTTCATACATAGTAATTTTATAAACCACACAGTCGACACTTTTGAATGGATAGCAGTCGGTGCCAGCGCAAATAACACTAATTTGTTTATGCAACATTGTTTGAAATATTTCTTTCACCGCATCCCGGATCTTTGAAGTCAAAGTTCTATAGAAATGGGTCGATCATGTTTGACAAACCACAGGTAATACTTGGCTATTTGCAGTATGTCTGAATTACACTGTAGAAGCATATATAAATAGATGATTCATTATGCACTGATGAGCGCGAAAAACGTGTTGTGATTGCGTTTTGTTGTGCCATTGTGTTTTTATGTTCGTGCATCTAGTCATGTCATTGCGGTGTAATGACAGAGTTCAGTTCATTCTCAGATAAACTGGCACCGTAAAAGCTCTTCATTTTCAGACTCTGGTTGAGAAAAACGTGATAAAAATAATCTTATTCTTTATCAAGGCGAGTGAAAAACGAAAACCAAAATAATTTACGTATTCCTAGTGTCTTTTTTGTCTGTTTATCGTAGTACAATGGCGTAAATATTTTGTGTTATGTCTTATACGTCTTTATATTCACAAATGTCTAGATTAAAATAGTTTTGTTATATCTCATTCTGCCTTGTGTAATTTTATATACTTATTGCATGTACCCAATAAGCTGACACCTGCGATCATATTATTGGACGAAATCCAAAATGGCCGACAATGTGTTGGGGATGGCGTTTATATGGACTTCCAAAATGGGTAAATTAAAAAAACCTGCAAGAGGTATCATTTCCAATAGATACATTATGGCATTTTTCTATATGACAGATTGGGAGTCAAGGCTATCTATGTGTGTGTGTGTGTGTGTGTGTGTGTGTGTGTGTGTGTGCAGGACCGTAGCCAGAAATTTTCAAAAGGGGGGTTCTTTTTCTGAAAAAATGGTCCTTTTACCATGAAATGAACCATCCCCCCCCCCCCCCACGGCTACAATGTACGAGCCTGGTGTGTGTGTGTGTGTGTCAAAGTGAATACAATACCAACATTGTCGGCCATTTTCACAAAAATGCAAATTTAAACACTTTCAAGCTATTATTGAGCTTTCTATTGAGTGCTGCATACAATTGACCGACTTTTGAATGTCTTCATTTCACTGACCTAGAATAAAATTGTGTATGTCAATGTCAAATATGCGTTTAAAAAGATGCAATGGCAATGGGATTTACGAAAGAAACTACGTTACATGAGGTTTTCAAAAATGATGTGTTGCAAGTATATGGCTTGTCAAGCCCACAGTTCAATTGATTAGGAAATAATCGAGGCCTGTCCTTATATTGTATTAACAGTTCTTTACAGATTTCATAAATGCTAGGTTTATTTTTAACTACTTTGTGGTTATTGGAAGACCATTTCATGTACTACCACTTAGTGCATTTCATGTTGTGGTGAAAGTATTGAACACAAGATTTAATAAGATAACATCCTTATATCTTTATCTTTCTTTATTCGTTAGCATTGCAACTGAGATTTTGTGGTAACGAGGACTATTTTAGTGATGCGTTTATCAGTTTCACAGAGCTCAGATACTTCTCGTCTTCTCGCCAACTTTTTCAACATTGCATTTGTTGAATGCGTTGCAACGTTTCTTTAGACCAAATCGCAACTGCAGCATTTGGCAGGTAAACGACATGTAAATGAGTATGAGGTTGAATATAAGGAAAATAATAACTGAAGAAAAAAATTAATAGAAAATTGAAACCGAATACGATAAATCAATGCATGAATAAATAAAAAGAATTACTGTGAATCACAACCTCAAAGTTGTTTATGTAAGCATATGCATCAAAATGAATAAAATGCGGAGTACGGTATGTGGTGAAATATCGAAAAGTCTCCGAATAGTCGCCAGGAGACAGGTATTGTGGAAAGGCAAAGTTGAGAGTTCAAGCTTTACGCTGCCTCATAGGTCTATGACATTACAAAGATAGTTGCACTGCAACTCGCAGCCCATAAACACTCACGATCATTTCTGTTTAATTAAATATAGAAGGCGCAGTATGTAATCGTTTGTTTCTTTTAGGAAGATCCAAATACCTAGTGACTGGCTGTTATATCATTTTTTTAAGATCTCCGGTCAACAAACTCATCAGAAAGTCTTATTTATTTATAATAATCCAAGCACCTTTTACACTGACTGACAACACAAAGGATAGGTGGGTGAATTTGCCTTTGAATTACGTGCATAGATCCATAAAGGTGTGACAAATGACGGGCAGATTTATTTTGGTTATGATCTGTTGGCAGTGCGGTGATTTTTTTTACAACTTGAATACACCATTCTGGAAAGTTAAGAGGGTACCAGTAGTGTGCAAAACAAAATCATTAGTCTTTTGTGGGAAGGCTCAAAACTCGGCATATTATGAAATACACAAATGAAAGCATGCACTAAAATGCGTGGAATGGACCAAGTGTTACTTGACCCAGTCTTGATAGTACAAACAAATTGTTATTGATAATTTCAGTTTGCCTAGACAGGAGAATGGGTATGGAAAAACACATAAACTTTATTAGAAACGCTTGGAGAGTGGGCACAAAGAGATCTACATTCAAAGAAAAAAATAAAAGTGCCTTTACGACAAATCGTCGCATAATGCACGTCTTCATTCCCATTTACCTCCAGCTAAAAATCACCACTCTGCTTTACGTCTTACACCACTACACGTCACTTCCGGCACAATCCTTCTCCTCCGGTACCCTCTAATAGTATTGACAGAGTGAATTAGGATATTGATCTACATATTTTAATTGAAAAGAGAGTGGCATGTTTTTTTCTGTCTTCAAGCTATTCTAATTATAAGACGGATGGAATGTGTGTTACAAATAACGGATGAAATGTGTGTTAAAAATAGTATACAGAGGGCAAGAAAAGAAAGTACTGCACCATCTGTGTGAATAGTGCGCTCTTTGACATGCGGGACCCGTTCGTGAAAAGTAATTTGCAGTTTAACGTTTCTAACCTGTGATGGTACATTTTGTGGAAATTGACATTTAAAGGCCTGCTAAAAATAAATTCCGTTATCTTATAATTAAAAAAATAATAATTCATGTTTTTTAATGATTGGTTTCAGACGGGGAAATGTTTGTATATTGCAAATCACGTCTTCACAATTTTGGTTTCTTTTTCATCAATTCGGCATCGATGGCCTCAGATCTTGTGTTCCTGTTCAGGTCCATTGCAGCACAAATATATTCATCTCAGGACAGCTGCTCATTTCTGTAATAATATGGTTTGTGATCAAAATCAGCTGTTCAGTTCAAGTGAATAATGTAGTCATGCCTTATATATATGTACTTGATCATTTGCTTGGACACTTTTATTTAATGATTTTTATCATTATAATCCAGAATGGCCATAACAGTTTCGATCTAAGTTAAATATTTCAGAGACATTAGCGCCTTACCTTGGCGGTTGCGTCTCATGAAATATCTCAATTAATAGTTTTTACTATTAAAATGCCACGTTTAAGGAGATTGTTGGTCAATCAGATCGAGTATTGGCAGATGGCGGTTCCAAAGCAAAAACATATTTAGGAGCTTGGTTACTGTGTCTAAACGGAAAAATAAAAATGATTTTTTTTCTGTTCTCAAATTAATCTAATCCTCTCCATTTTTACAAGGGAAACCAAACCTAAAACCCAAGGGTAATTACTGTTGACTTTTTAAATTGAAGAGTGCTATAGATAAACACTGGAAATATAAACGAGCAGGCCCAAATTACGCAAATATAACACGGTCATTCCAACTGAAACTATCAGTCAATGTATTTTGAACTGATTCGATCCACAGAGAAGCTCGCTAAATACAGCTACATTGTACCCCTGTATCATTCATCATTTCAGAAAAGGATAGTCTAAAATGCCTAAAAGATATATTTTACAATGTTTATACATTTAAAACAGTAAAATTGGTGATACTGGGTAGTTTGGGGCATCTTAAGGCTATATCAGTTGCCGAGATATGTGATCGGCACCTTTAGCCTTGGCACTCATCCGCACATTCTGCATTTTTCTGTTGACATAAATGACGTCATAAGGGGGATGTGTCTAAAGAGAAGAGCACGATCTTTCTGATACACCATACAGTAAGAGTTCAAAAAGTATATCAAATGTCAATGGGGTTGAACTAATACATATCTTGAACGAAATAAGCAACGTATAAAGATATTCTTGAACCGATAACCATGCAGTGACTTCGTCTTCAACGGGAGCTGTAATCTTATAAAAATGATTCATGGTAGATGTCGTCCAATCATCATTTCAGAAAAGAATTTTGTAAAATGCCAAAAAGATATTTTACAATCACCATCATTTTGGAATGAATCACTCTTTTGTCATTGAAACTATCACAGCAAATAACAATTTAAAAAAGTTTTACGGTTTTAGACAGGCGATAAAAACTAACTGTCTACCAGCATTTTACTGTACTGTCAGACTAAAAGTGTAAATATTCATCAGGCTTTTATTTCAAAGTATCATTGAGGGGAAAAAACATTTGCAGACACTTTCAAATTCGATTGTTTTTTCTTTGTAGGCCTCCATGATGACAACACATGATAATTTACGGAAATAATTTTTGCCCCTTTCATTCCTTTTTTGTGTCAAATTCATCCAAACTGATCATGTCGTTGCCGTTTTTGTCTTTTTCCATAAATTCAGCATGGATGTCCTCAGATCTTGTGTTCCTGTTCAGGTTCATTGCAGCACGAATGTATTCATCTCTGGACAGGTGCTCATTTCTAATAATATGGTTTGAAACCAAAATCAGCTGTCTACGCAGTTCTACTGAATTATGTAGGCATACCTCACATGTTTTTAATAGCTTGCTTTTACACTTTCATTTCATGCTTAATCCAATTTAACAAAAATAAATAAACGTGGCCGGAGTTGTTTCAATGTGAAGTTAAATCCTTTTAAAATAACCCCTATCTGACAATATGTAAGAGTATGTGTATAGACCCATGATTGTAGAGGACTACTGGTCCAAACATTTAACGCTTCTTTTACAACAATTTAACTACATGACTTACCTGTCTGTATCAGTGTTACTGAATACTACACTAGCGTCAATGCTGTAATCCATATCTACACCCGCAGACCTCTTCTTTCCACGTGTACAATCGCAGTGGCTCCTTGATAATATATATATTCGTTACATATACACAGCGTGTAAAGTATATAAATATCATCCATCAACGAAAACCGTCAATCGTTTGGTCGTAAATTGCCCTATTTATGCACCCCTCCAGTTTATATATCCCTATAAATGACGTTGTGTTGTTTGCCAATTACCTAATCATCACTTTCACATCCATGTATGGATATATAGTAGCTACGCAAGGGATCGCATGCTCAATCAGATGAGACTGCCAAAGGATGTTAATATCACAGAAAGAAAACAGAAACTATCCGTTCAAATTTCATTTTCCGTAGAAGCAAAACGATGCAATTTGGTAATTCTCCTATTCATTTTAACATTTTATTATTCTAATGTTTATTTATTTATTTATTATTTTTTTTTGGGGGGATGCAAAAATAATAAAGATAATTTGGCTGCCATTTGACTGTGCATTGTACCAATTCTTTTGACCTCTTTCCTTAGCTCAACAAATATGAAAGATGTGGCTCTCAATAATAAATATGAACTGTTTTTCACATTATCTGTTGAATAGGATATATATATATATATATATATATATATATATATATATATATATATATATGTTACATTTACACTTTCAAAGAAGTTGTGAAATTACCACTATTACGATTCATATTTATTCTCTTAAATACATTGTTAATAATGCTTACAAATTAAACGCATTAAGACTTAGAAAAAGATTTCTTTCTTACCCCCTAATTCCATAAACCCTTATTTTTGAGCAACCAGACCTGCACCCTCCTTCACAGTTGCACATCAGTGAATCACATCTTCCTTTTCCACAACTCCAATATGACTGAAGCCAAAGGACAAATTATCAACCCCGCATTTTCTTATCCAAGGAAATAAACTGAAATAAAGCTACTTGAAAATCCAATTGAAAGGAAAGGTGCTCATTTTCAATTACTATGTTTCCAGTTTGTTCCAGTGTTAATATGCAGGTGGTTTTTAAATGCCGTTTTATTTTAAAATAAAGCTCTACGTCCTTTACTACCCCGGTTCCTGAGTACCAACGTTATTTCTCGGGATATCCTTTAAAAAAAAATTCTAGATAGCAAAAGTGTGTTTTGTGTTTATGTTTACCCTAGCGAAAGCGTACATTCCATTGCTATTTTCAGTCTCTAAGTACAACTTACATAACTACAGTCCCCGCAATAGCCACCAATGATTGGATAGCAGCATACAGCGTCCACTCTTCTAACCACGACGCACAAATACGCAGTAACTGCGATTGTGACAAATCCAATAAACATTTTCTAAAATAAACATTTATATATGTAGTCATTTATTTAAAAGTCACTGTCTCAAGTAGTAGTTTGAATGTGTAATAGTATTGTGATTTCCTGAAAGAATAGCATACCGACAGCAGAAAATATACTAGCATAGAATACAGCATACCCTAACAGAAAACATTCCTGCACAATATGACAAATCATGACAGCATATCATAACAGAAAACATAACCATAACTGTTTAAAAAACAAAATATGATAGCATACTACAGTATTAGGGAAAACATAACTATATACTGTAACAGGAGACATCACGCGTAATATTAAAGAAAACATGGCAACACACTATAATAAGCAACATAACAACCTACTATACAGGAAACATATACATATACATAAACATATACAGAAAACATATTAACTTACTTTAGCAGATGCTTTAAGAACAATACGAAACATAACAACATACTATATATAGCGGATAACATACGTGAGGTAACATACTATAGCAGAATACATGATAACACACTACTGGTATGATGTAATGATAGCCATTAGAGAATAAAATAAATTACGCTACGTTTTATGCTAAGTTTAAGTAACGTAGCACACTAGAAAGATCTCATCACCTTACCTTGACAGTTGCATCTGATGCAATGTTTCAGTCAGCATTAAGTGACACGTTTATTGGGGTAAACAGCCAATCAGACAGAGAATTGGCAGATATTGGTACAAAAGCAACAGGCCAAGGGTGTTTAGAAGATGGATCCTCATATTTAAATTGAAAACAGAGTGGCATGTTTTTTTTTTCTGTCCTCAAGCTATTCTAATTATGAGACGGAGGGAATGTGTTTTACAAATAATACACATACCATCTGTGAAAATAGTGCGATATGTGGCGTGGGTGGGGGACCCGTTCATAAAAAGTGATTTGCAGTTTAACGCTTAATTCTAACCAGTGTTGGTAAATGTTGTGGAAATTGACATTTAAAGGCCTACTAAAATAAAATTCGATCTCTAATAATTAAAAAGAACAATTTATTCAAGTATTTTACTGGAGGTTTTCAAACGTGGAAATGGCGCAGTTCATCATTTGTATATTGCAATTACACAGTTTTTCATAAGTGTATGGCACAGCTGTAGGATAGTCTAGTTTTTCTGAGTTTTTGGCCGTTACGTTATGTTGCTGAAGGCTCATCTTATCTATGCCTATGAATTGATCCTTCTCTGAATGATCAACTCTTTATCAAACCACTTTTACGACAAATGGCAATTAAAATGTAATTATATGTTTTTGTACTGGGAATGGAAACTAAACCCCAACCAGCATACTTTGGTACTGTCAGACATATGTTTTAAAAATCAAATAAGTTTTTCTTTCAATAATAATGAAAGCATTTACTGGTGCTTTTTAAAGACCTACGTGAAACCAATACATTATTATTAACGGAAAGTGATTTTTGCCATTTTCAAAAACGTCCTTGTGTCAAATTCATCCAAACTGATCACACCGTTGCCATGTTTGTCTTTTTCCATAAATTCAGCATGGATATCCTCATATTTTGTTTTCCTGCTCAGATCTATTGCAGCACGGATTCATTCCCCTCTGGACAGCTGCCTTTGCATCTGAGATTTTGTGGTACTGAGGAAGGGAAACACTGAGGAGTATTTTGATAATACGTTCAATAGTCTTCTCGCCAATTTTTCATCATTGCGTTTGTTGAATGCGTTGTCTAGAGACCAAATCGCAACTGCAGCATTTGACAGGTCAATAACAGGTGAATGACTATGAGGCTGAACATGAGTAAAATAATAAGTGAATAAAAAAATAACCAGAAAATTACGAAAAGTCTCCGAATAGTGTGAGTTAAAGCTTTACCCTGCCTCATGGGTCTTTGATATTTTTTGTTTAATTAAATTTAAATATAAAAAGCGCAGTATGCAATCGTTTGATTGTTTTAGGAAGATTCAAATATACCTAATGCGGGACAGGCTTTTTTATTTGCACAGACTGACAACACGAAGGACAGGTGGGTGAATTTGCCTTTGAATTACGTGCATAGGTCCATAAAGGTGTGACAAATGACGGTCAGATTTATTTTGGTTCTGATCCGTTGGCAGTGCGGGTTTTTTTTAGAACTTGAATGCATCATTCTGGAAATTTTAGAGTATACCAGCAGTGTGCAAAACAAATTCATTAGTCTTTTGTGGGAAGGCTCAAAACTCGTCATATTATGAAATACACAAATGAAAGCATGCACTAAAATGCGTGGGACGGACCAGGGCCCCGTATCTCGAAAGCATCGCGCATTGCGACCCTGCGCAAGCGTCTCGATTCCATAACTCGCCCATACTCCTCCCATATAATACATTGTAGCCTCTATTTGATATAGCTATTCGCAATACGCGATGCTTTCGAGATACGGGGCCCAGGTGTTACTTGACCCCGCCTTGGTAGTGCTAACAAAATGTTATTGATAATTTCAGTTTGCCTAGACAGGAGAATGGGTATGGAAAAGCACATGAACTTTATTAGAAACGCTTGGAGAGTGGGCACGAAGAGATCGATGTTTACAGAAAAAATATGCAAGCACTTTCACGACAGAGCGTTACGCTAATAATGATGTTTTTTTACTTTTTGTTCATATTCCCTGAAGAAGGCCCAGGGGCCAAAAGCTCGGACTGTATTCAACAACTATTATGTAGATCTTTCTAGATGCATCAAAATATTTATAGTTCTATTATTACCAAGATCTATACGGTGAATCAACATGAATCGCTAATAATGATAACATGCAATTGTTGAAATTCAACCAAACATTTCCTCAAAGAGTATATATGTAACTTTTTGTTTTCTTACAAAATTAAGTGTAAACAAACAAAGTATCTTAACTAGCCACAATAAGTGATAACATGCAAATTGAATTCTTTTAATAGTGGCTTTGCTTATTTTGTCAGCACGGTCTTATTAAAAACAAGGTTACGCCAGACATCAAAATGCTATAAATTCTACATTTCATACCACAAGTTCATAATGCATTTTGGTGTTTACATCTCAAATAAAGAAGTACATACACGTGCGTGAATTGTAATTAACAAAGAATAAAAAACAAAAATGCCACATTCGAACTAACAGTCTCTTATCCCGATTTCAACAACTATCCGAATAGTTGCCAGGGAACACGTGCAAGTGTTTAGACGGTGCTAAGTAAAAAGGCGTGAGTTGTAGTTTTGAGATGCTACATAACATTACATGACAACACATGGCATCACATGAGCAATTACATGGTGCCGTCACCTTCCCTAAAATCGTGACGTTCCCAGTGTTAACTGCTTAAGTGCAGGGCCCAGGTCCTCAATCTTGACTGACCCACTGCGAGCATTCATGCCGCCGTAGATCCCCTCCACGCTGTACTTGTAGCTATTGCCGTTCTGAAGGTCGATCTGCATGTTGGCTTTGTACTCCGTGTCTATAGAGTCGGCGTACATGGTACCTGTGGCATACAAAAGGCGGTTTGGGGGGCACTTGATCGGCCATTCCCACGTGCGCTGTTCCGTTGTCGTTGTGGACCTACCGTATGAGGCAATCGCGGTGACCTTCCAGGTTGAACTGGCCTTTACACCTTCCACCCCTGGGATACCACCAGAGACCGTTGTCTGCAAAGAGTGCTCCAAAGCCGTGGTAATGCTCCACTGTCGCGTAATGGTGACGGATCGGGAACCCTTCACGGTGTAGGTCTGTTCTACGGACGACTCATTGGTGATACTCTGCTGGACGACGGTTTCCGGAACCGAGGCGACAATTTCCGTGTCCAGATTTGGGTAGGTGACGTCCACCAAGCGTGCCTGCTTAATTGGATGCAGTATAGCGAACCCCAGACTGTCGACGTCCTCGCCTCCGGCACCGAACATTCCGCAGACAATGCCAGAGCCCACATCCGGACAGTAACGGCCGTCCTCTTCCAACCAGCTCGAGAAGATTCCCCAGTCGCGCCCTTTGTCCGTCTGCAACCAGATGGCGCCTAGACGATGATTCCCGCCTGAGCTGGTCTCTCCGCTGGCTTGGATGTTGAGTTTGGTCAGCTTCTCGCCGGTGTTCAAGCGAAACTCGCTTGAAGATCCAGAACGCTTCCCAACAAGGTGAGACTTCCCGTCGCTCATCCACATCTCCACTCCACGGATACGCCAATCGTCCTTCCAGGCTTTTAGCCTGGTCATGATGGCGCCGTCGTCCAGTCTGACGTACGTGAACGGCATTCCGCCATTTCCACCAGAGGCCTGAAAAGGAAAGTCAGGTCTCAGTATTAATTACTATAGGTAAAAATGTCCCTCCAAGGGAAATAATCATCTTAGGTAGCACCTTCAGTATGTAAACTGGTCCCGCCCATTCCATCAGAGCACTGAAGTTATTTCTGTGCATGAACCCCTCCCAGCAGGCAAAGTGACTTTTTATAATATTATGATAATATTATGGTGAAGTTATGAGAAATTTTTACTCCATGCAAAAAATGCCCCAGTTAACAAAATAGCATTATGATGACGTTATAATATTTGTCGAAAGATTCGAAGGCTGATTCTTCAAAACTTTATGATAACGTTATCTTCTGTAATTTTTTAGTGTTTCTATAATATTTTGGAAAAGCATTATATAATGTTTTGAAAACTTTTTTTTACAAATAACCAAAACACTTCTTACTCCATTTTAACTACATTTAGCGGTTTTAATATAATCAATTAATAAATTAAAATTTAATTAAATTAATTAAATTTAATTAATGTAATTAATTTTATTAATTAAAATTCTAAATTGTGCTTGGGGTTAGTCGACGACTAGAGCTGTGCAAATTGTAGAATTTTCGGACTTTTGTTACCGAAATAACCAGCATGTGATGAAAGTTTACATAACCTATTAGAATGAATGCCCCACCATCAGTCATAGTGTTCTAATTTACATTGCTTCTGGAAAAGATTAAATAGACATCAATACTGTAGCGAACTTTATCAAAATATAAAAAACGGTGCTTTAAAGTAAAAGTGATAGTTGTTTGGTGTCTATAGTGAACTAGCGAATTTCCCCAACTTGTTTTTCAGAAATACATTCTAATAAACTTCTGCGCAAGATCAACTAACACAAAGATGATTAATTCTAGCTAAAAGTGTGATTGAGTAAAGTTAATTATGTTTATAGTTCACGGTAACCTGTTATAGCTAGGTAGATAGACATGCCAGACTAAGGTGACTCTTCTACATATATATATATATATATATATATATATATATATATATATATAACCGTTATATAAAACCGTTGAAGCTCTACAACCCACGCCCTACACTGTAAAAACAGTGTTTAGCTTTGAAACACATTTCTAAGCGCCTGTTTTGTCTAATTTTTTCGACGCGTTTAGCACCTAAACACGTTTAGCCTATTAACATGTTACACGCTTTGACGTGCTTGACGCCGAATAAATGTAGGGTGTTTTTGTTTAACTTCAAGGTGATAACGTTTTCAACTGTTTCAGTCACACGCGCACGCACACACACGCACACACACACACACACACACACGGTCACCTTTAACTGCTATGGTTATCTCTATAACAGGGTACCGTGAACTGTCAAGATAGTCGATTCACCCCATCGTCTTTACAGCGGAAATTATTCATCCTTGTGTTAGCTGAACTTGCGAGGAAGTTTATTGGTATATATTTCTGAAAAACAAGTTAGGAAAATTCACTAGTTTACTAAAGACACGAAACAACTATCACTTTTACTTTAAAACATTTTTTTTTCATATTTTGATAAAATGCGTTACGGTATTGATGTCCATTTATTTTTTCCGGAAGTAATGAACAATAGAACATCAGGATGATGGTGGGGTATTCATTATAATGGTTTATATAAGCTTTCATCGCATGCTGGTTATTTTGGTAACGATAGTCCGATTATTTTACAAATCGCACCGCTCTAGTCGCCGACTAACCCCAAGCCCATTTTGGAATTAACCGCTTACTGTAGTTTATACAGCATTAGACGTGTTTTGGCGATTTATAAAAAAGGTTTTGAAAACATTAAATAATGTTTTTCCAGAATGTTATAAAACGCTTATAAAACTGCAGGGCATCATTTTGCATGGCGTTTAAAACACCCATAACGTTACCATAACGTTATTCTATCCCATCACCATCATGTAACCAGCTGATATCGCCTTGAAAACGTTATTTGTTATTTGGATTATTACTTAATCGACCTATTTTAAATAATCACACGTTACTGCAAGGAAGGACACAACGCGTTCGAGCAGGCTGCTTCTCGCCTCCATACGTTTAAAAGGGGAAGTGTTAAGCCAAATTATTGAGTCTTGTAATAAACTTGTTATGGGATCGTATACATGGGATTGTGAAGCATTTTCTTTCTGTGACAAGCTTGAAAAGCTAAACTTGTTGTTTAGCAGCTCCACGTGTTAAGGAATTCCACCCCTATAGCAGCTCCATATGTTTAGCAGACTCACGCGCTTAGCAGGGGAAGTGCTTAGCCAATGTGCTTAGCTTGTGATGGACTTGTTATAGAATCATATGCCAGTGAAGCTAAACACATAGCTAAACGTGTAACACTGCCAACGTGTCTAGCTTTTTCTTCTGTGAAACGCTTGAAAATCTATACGTGTTTAGCATTTACACAGATTTCTATAGGTGCCTAACGTGCGTATAGGTGCCTAACGTGTGTTGTATGTATTTAAATGCTAAACACTGTTTTTACAGTGTACATATATAAAGCCGTTAATCGGGTCATGCTGCTAAACGCATTCAGGCTAAAAGCGTGTAACGTGCGTAGGAGCTAAACGTGCTTAGGGGCTAAATGCGTTAAAACGAGACAAAACAGGCGCTTAGAAATGTGTTAATGAGCTTAACCACGTTTTTACAGTGTATACATATAAACAGTTGAAATGCTCACCTAAAGGCCATACAACCTGTAACAAGTTGTTTACGGTTCTGTAATAGAAAGCAGTCCAGCCCACGAGAAGTAAAGAGAGAAAGTCTTTATTTTTCATCAATTTAAGATTTCATAAGTTTACTAAATAAAACGTTATATTAAACATTAAATTAATAAAAATAACTAAATAATTAGGGTTGAATAAAATAATATATAACTTGATACTAAATACAAGATAAAAAGAAAACAATTTTATCTGTAATAGAAAGCAATGTCCAGCCCACGAGAAGTAAGGAGAGAAAGTGAGGAAAACAGACAAAGGAATGTAGCTGGTCAAGACTTTAAACCAATGAAAAGCAAGAATGTATAAAGACAGAAAACAAGGAATAAGAAAGA
The DNA here is from genome assembly GCF_001039355.2 of Lingula anatina. The sequence goes on along the minus strand of NW_019776107.1, from coordinate 44,757 downwards.
AAGCAGGAAAGACTTAAAATAAGAAACGGAAATACAAAATCGGGATAGACAGAAAAAAATGACAAAATAAATAAAATAAGCAATGAAGTACTACTACTACACACCCTACACATATTTTGCCGTCAAACGCTTCATACTGCTAAACACAATCAGGTTAAAAGCGTGTAACATGCTAAGGAGCAAAACGTTCTTAGGAGCTAAACATGTTGAAAAAATGAGATAAAACAGGCGCTTAAATGTGTTTAGGAGCTAACGCTGTTTTTACAGTGTACGTTATAATTGTTCACTAATGTTTTTGAATGAAAAATAAAAACATTTCAGGTCATTTTAATGGCTTTTCATGTAAGAAAGTTGTCTAACAACTGGAGTTGATACAATGTTGTTATTTTGACGTTGATCCAATTTTCAAATCTAATGATAATCCAACGTTTTGTCAACGTTGAAACAACATGATTATCCCCCTGGGCTAGTACTCTACCACCCAAGCCTACCAACTTTAGCTTTGGTTGTTCACTCTGACTGCTGATCTCCAACCACCGTAAAGTGTGCTGTACACTACTGTGCTCCGAATTGGCGTTTGTCTAAGTTTAAGGAATGGTTTTGTTAAGTGGCATGTAGAACCTCATTAAACGAGCACCAAACCTGTAAAGCCACTTTCTCAGCAAAAGTGCAACGTCGAAAAAGTAATTTCGAATTAATTAAAATTAATTCAAACATACTGCAAAATGTTGCATAAAAACGCACATAATTAAGACAAGAACATACATGTATATTCTCAAATACCGTTTTCGCGACGAACACAGTATCTTTCTTTTGTACATTCAATGTGGTAAGAATTGACATACCTGATTGGTGGTGAAATACCTCTTGTCAATGCTACTGAATTCTCTGAGGTAAGGCATTCTGGAGTACAGTGCTGTGATTCCTTGGTCCTGGATGGATTTGGTGTTTTACCCGCGGAGACAGCGTTACAGGTGGGAAGATATGAAGCACGGGCGCTTAAATTTATTTATACGCGTTTTCCACGCCTACTTCTGCTCAACGCTGGCGCTGATTGGTTGTCCTAGTAACGTCGTGTATCTGAGTAGGTGTTTTGACTGCTGTGACTTTGTTGCACTTACTACTGGTTCACTCCTGTATTTATTATAACGTTTGATGTGCATCAAAAAGTATTTTGATGACCTTGTTTATGGTCGCTTTTTTCCATTGCTTGACACATATGTCAACTAGAAACAAACCGGACGTATACTGAATATTTTTAGACACGTGAATACCATGGACCCTGTAATCAACGAGTTAAGTCTACATTTTCAAATGTCACACTGTAACTTTTTAACCCCAAAAGAGAGTCATTATACAAAAAGGTGAGCACTTCAGTCACGACAGTAGCGATCACTTTGTGTGTAATATTGCATATTATTCTGCCTAGTCCAACATTTTCACTGCTTTATACCATGCCCCATCTCCAATCTCAGTATGGAAAGACATAAATGGCAAGTTAATTAAATGTCACACGAAACAGCTATGGAAATAGGCTATCACACAAAATATGTGAGTAGTTGACGTCACTCATGTTTACTACTCATGTTTACCACGTTTTAAAGGTCAATGAAAAAATGATAAAGATTCAAAATGGAAGAAAAATAACACCAAAACCATGCTATTTTGAGAGCAGACACATCTCCTGTTTTGTGCTTATTTATCATTTATATAATTAGTGTTTATGTCTAACCCGACATGATAACCTTGAACTTCATACCAATTAACCGTCTCTATTACACAAACTACAGTAACTTTCCCTTTGCTTACGCCCCGTTTAAAGGTAAAGGAATTCAAATAACATATTAGCGAAAGATACAGTGTACTTCAACGGATTTTTTTTCGGCAAGGAGCATTTGCGCAGCTTCATCTTCCATTCATACATCATATTCTTTTCATACTTTAGCAGGATGTTATTATGCAGTTCCGTTTGTCTTCAATACACAGTCATTAAACTCTTTATAATCTTCTCTGACAATTCAAATATGTTTTGACGGTTGTCTTACAAAACCCATACAAAACCCTTACAAGTTCAGGGTCAGGGTTAAATATTACCTGCGTCGGCCTCGGTTTTCAGAGCAAGAAGATAAACCCAAATGCCCCCTCGACTGCATCACAGGTCAAAACATATCATATTCAGGCATGCAATGCATATCAAGCAAAAACGTCGTGTTCTTTTGACGAGAATTGACTCTTTTGACTGCGCGTAGCGCGCATAGTGGCTGTGTTCTGTATAAATTCAGTCGACATATTACATATTTAATGATGAAGATACGTCCGTTCAGACGAGAACTACTTCGAAACGAAAACCTTCCAACTGGCATCCAAGCTTTGTGTATTTGATTGCTTTTCTCGATTCTAGTATTTATGAAACATCCGGGGCACAATTCCTTTAATGTCTTCGAGGACATACCCCATTGTATTCCCCAATTTTTCAGATACCACTGGTTAAGCCCTCATTTACGATAATTGCCACCTGGAGCCGTGAATTAGTGACCGCCGAATTAATGACTTGGAACCATTGTTTCCTGTTTCAAATACTGACTGCGAGCATTGAATTATTCGCTGAGATCAATTTATCATGTTCTGGCTTGTTTTCATCCTGGTCTTTTGGTTTTTACACTACACTTATTTTGACTGCAAACTACTTTCACTATGGCAGACGATGAGAAGAAAATGCTCGGTAGTGTTCTTTGAAGTTCCGTATAAAAAGAAGATAACATTTCTCTTCTTTCTATAAAAATAACAAAAGAGATGTTTTTTGTAAGTGAAATGCACTACCAGGAAAATAATGAAGAAACAAAACAATATCTTTAAAGTAATACACATGCTTTATATATTAAAATATGTTTTAGCAGATGAACTAAAAATAAATAAATAAATAAGCAGATTGATGAAAAGCTAACGGGTGACCTTCTGACCTTGAAACACTTGACAAAAAAAAAAAAAAAAAAAAAAAAAATAGTGCGAACAATTATAGGCAAACAATCAGTAATTGACCATACTGAACATTGCAGGACCACATGTAATGTGTATCGACTGTCATTTGCGGCTATATATGCAGAGCGCAAATAGCATTAAAGGGCGCTCAAAACCTTAAGCAACATAATAAATCAAGATGCTTGTCACAGTAAAGATGACAGTAGAAGTGTGTAACTGCATGTTCAAGAGATAACGCAGATAAGATCACATATTCATAAAATTGAAATGTATTCGCACTCTTTCAAAAACCATAGAGGGGATTCAAACTGAAAGAAACATTTTACTGGTAAATTGCAATCCGCTCTTTAAATAAGGTCGTTATGTACACATATGTACAAACATGCATACAAACAATCTTTGGAGAGTATTTTAAGAAGCAAGAAAGGGATCGCCCTGAAACTTGACAGGTACCTTAGAGAACATATGGCTCGACTGCTAAGCAACGCAGCTTACTATGGGATTCTTGCTGTCAGAAAAATGGCCATAAACGGGGAGCCATTGCCAGGCAATTCAACATTTATCAGGGAACCGTTAGTAAAGTCCTCCAAAGAAATGCTACAACAGGCGCACCTACTCCAAAACCTCAACGAGGGTGTCGTCGAATCACAACAAGAAGACAGAATTGCCTTCTCCTTAGACTGTGCTGTGCTGGCCGTGCAAAGACAGTGTCCTCAGAAGGGAGTGGCAGAATGTCATTCGAAGGCCCATTTCAAGGCCCATCGTGAACAAGAGATTACTGGAAGCCGGTTATTTTGCACGAAGACAAGTACTGGAACCACTGTTAACAGCAGGTCATATACAGCGACGTCTGCAATGGGCTGGAGACCACGTGCGTTTGCAGCTAAACCACTGGAATCACGTCGTTTTCAGAGATGAGTCCAGATATGGAGTTTTTATGGTTGACAGTCGAATCCGTGTCCGCCAGCGTGTACCAGAGGCATATAACGATGACCGTGTAATGCCTGGGTGCAAGCAGGGGGTGATGGCGTCTCTATTTGGGGAGCATTCCATGTCGGTTCCCAGAACCAGTTGGTTTTTCTAGAAGGCAACCTCAACCAGGGTTCCTACAGAGACATTCTACAGCAAACAATACTTCCCTTTGTAAGAGGCAACTTCAGGAACAACTTTGTGCACCAAGGTGATTACGCACCCCTACATCGAGCTCGCAGAATCACTGCTTTTCTTCAAAACCAATTGGTTAAGCAACTGCCCTGGCCAGCAAACTCCCCAGATATAAACCCAATTGAAAGCCTGTGGGCGGATGTAGCACGCAGAATCAATAGCTATGGTCATCAGCCGGTAGATCGTGATGTGCCGTCACCTTACTTCTTACGTCAGATTTGCCATTATTAACCAAAATATCTCACAATTGAAGACTGGATATTTTTATGACTCAAGTACATATTTTTTGATGAAAAAAGAAGAAAAAAAAAGAAAAAAATTAATATGCACACAAAAATAATGATAGAAATATATCATATTAAGTAATAACCCTGTATTTGATTTTATGTTTTGTAACAAAATTAAGTGCCAACAATTAAAATACCTTAACTGGCTACCATAAGTATTAACATAAAAATTGAATGATTTTAATAGTGGCTTTGCTTATTTTGTTAACACGGTCTTATTTTAATAAGCAAAGTCACACCTGACATCAATATGTACTATAAATTCTACATTTCATACCACAAGTTTATAACGCATTTGGTGTTTACATCTTAGTTACAGGTTTCAAGGCAGCTTAGTTTGGTCTCAAATGAAGATGTGCATACAAGTGCGTGAATTGCATCAACAAAGAAAAAAACAAACAAACAAAAGAGTCACATTCAAACGATTTCAACAACAATCTGAATAGTTGCCAGGGAGATCACATGAGCAATTGCACTGTGCCGTCACCTTACCTAAAATCGTGACGTCCCCAGTGTTAACTGCTTAAGTGCAGGACCCAGGTCCTCAATCTTGACTGACCCACTACGAGCATTCATGCCGTCATAGATCCCCTCCACGCTGTACTTGTAGCTGTTGCCGTTCTGAAGGTCGATCTGCATGTTGGCCTTGTACTCCGTGTCTATAGAGTCGGCGTATATGGTACCTGTGGCGTACAAAAGGCGGTTTGGGGGGCACTTGATCGGCCATTCCCACGTGCGCTCTTCCGTTGTCGTTGTGGACCTACCGTATGAGGCAATCGCGGCGACCTTCCAGGTTGAACTGGCCCCGACGTCTGCAACCCCTGGGATACCCCCGGAGACCGTTGTCTGCAAAGAGAACTCCAAAGCCGTGGTTATGCCCCACTGTCGCGTAATGGTGACGGATCGGGAACCCTTCACGATGTAGGTCTGTTCTACGGACGATTCGTTGGTGATACTCTGCTGGACGACGGTTTCCGGAACCGAGGCGACAATTTCCGTGTCCAGATTTGGGTAGGTGACGTCCACCAAGCGTGCCTGCTTAATTGGATGCAGTATAGCGAACCCCAGACTGTCGACGTCCTCGCCTCCGGCTCCGAACATTCCGCAGACGATCCCAGAGCCCACATCCGGACAGTAACGGCCGTCCTCTTCCAACCAGCTCGAGAAGATTCCCCAATCGCGCCCTTTGTCCGTCTGCAACCAGATGGCGCCGAGACGATGATTCCCGCCTGAGCTGGTCTCTCCGCTGGCTTGGATATTGAGCTTGGTCAGCTTCTCGCCGGTGTTCAAGCGGAATTCGCTGGAAGCTCCAGATCGCTTACCAACAAGGTGAGACTTCCCGTCGCTCATCCACATCTCTACTCCACGGATACGCCAATCGTCTTTCCAGGCTTTTAGCCTGGTCATGATGGCGCCATCTTCCAGTCTGACGTACGTGAACGGCGTTCCGCCATTTCCACCAGAGGCCTGGAAAAGAAATTCAGGTCTTAGTACTAATTACTATACATAAAAATTTCCCTCTCAAGCCCCCTACTCCTCAAAAATATAATAATAATAATAATAATAAAGCCAATTCCATCAGAGAACTGAAATTATATATTACTGTGCATGAACCCCTCTCAGCAGGCATAGTGACATTGGATCAACGTTGAATGAAATAGGTTGGGTTGTTGATCTACCTAAATTCAACGTCAAATCAATGTTGATCCGGCCTCATCATAAAGTCATCATAATTCGACGTTGTTTCAAGGTTGTAGTTTGGTCGCCGTGATGCTGTTTTGCCGTCAAACGCGTCATACTTCTACACACATTCAGGCTAAAAGCGTGTTACATGCTTACATGTTGAAGTGAAACGTGCTTAGGCTAAACGCGTTGAAAAATGAGACAAAAAAGGCGCTTAGGAATTTATTTGAAGCTAACGCCGTTTTTACAGTGTAAGTTATAATTGTGTACCTGAGTATTTGAATAAAAAAGGTCATTTTAATGTAAGAAAGTTGTCTAACAACTGGGGTTGATACAATGTTGTTATTTGACGTTGATCAAATTTTGAAATCCAATCCAACGTCTTTTCAACGTTGAAGTTCAACATTGTTTCATCGTTTAAACAACACGATTTCCCGCTGGCCAAGTGCACTACCACCCAAGCCAATACCAGCTTTATCTTTGGTAGTTCACTCTTAGTGCTGATCTACAACATCAATAGGGTGCGCTGTACACTATTTTGCTGCAAAATGGGCGGGAATCTGCACTTGCAGCAGTAACAGGTTTATATTTTAATATTTTAGTATTTAAAAATAACACCCTTTTCCATTAACTTTTGTGTAAGTTCAGTGAATGGTTTTGTTAAGTGGCATATAGGACCTCATTAAACAAGCATCAATTCTGTAAAGCCACTTTCTCAGCGAAAGTGCAATGTCAAAGTTCAAATAAACTGCAAAATATAGCTTAAAAACGCGCATAATTAAAACAAGGATATATTTTCTCAAATACAATTTTTGCGACGAACACCGTACCGATCTGTAGTACATTCATTGTGGTAAGAATTGATATACCTGATTGGTGGTGAAATACCTCTTGTCAATGCTGCTGAATTCTCTGAGGTATGGCATTCTGGAATATAGTGCTGTGATTCTTTGGTCCTGGATGGATTTGGTGTCTAACCAGGGGAGACAGCGTTACAGGTGGGAAGATATGAAGCACGGGCGCCGTATTTATGCGCGCTTTCCACGCCTCCTAATGCACAAGGCCGACGCTGATTGGTTGTCCTAGTAATGTCGTATATCAGAGTAGGTGTTTTGGCTGCTGTGACTTTGTTGCACTGACTACCGGTTCACTCCAGTATTTATTATAACGTTTGATATGCATCAAAAAGCATTTTGATGACCTTGTTTATGGTCGCTTTTTCCATTTGCTGACACACATGTCAACTAGAAACAAACCGGACGAATACTGAATATTTTCATACACCTGAATACCATGAACCCTGTAATCAACGAGTTCAGTCCACAGGCAGAAATATCACACTGTACTTTTTTTTTACCCCAGAATAGAGTCATTGACAATATATACATTTATGACCATTTTATATGGCAGATTGGAAGTCAAGGTTATCTATCTATCTATCTACATCTGTGTGTGTGTCAAGGTGAAGCTCGAAAAAGGAACAAAAGCCGCTTTAAATACAATATGAAAATTTTTTAACAGAAATACAAATTTAAACATTTTCTAGCTCTTATTGAGGTTTCTATTGAGTGCTGCATACAAATGACCATCTTTTGAATGTCTTCATTTCACTGACCTAGAATAAATTGATGTATGTCAATGTCAAATATGCATTTTAAAAGATGCAATGGCAATGGAAATCACCAAAGGAACTACGTTACATGAGTTTTTCAAAAATGATGTGTTGCAAGTCCAGCGCTTGTCAAGCCCACAGTGCAATTGATTAGAAAAATAATCGAGGCCTGTCCTTATATTGTATTATCAGTTCTTGACAGATTTCATAAATGCAAGGTTTATTTTTAACTACTTTGTGGTTATTGGAAGCCCATTTCATGTACTACCACTTAGTGCATTTGACAGATGTTGTGGTGATGGTATTGAACACAAGATTTAATAAGATAACATCCTTATATCTTTACCTTTCTTTATTCTTTACCTTTGCAACTGAGATTTTGTGGTACTGAGGAAAGGAAACGAATACACACTGAGGACTATTTTAGTGAAACGTTCAATAGTCTTCTCGCCAACTTTTTCATCATTGCGTTTGTTGAATGCGTTGTCTTTAGACCAAATCGCAACTGAAGCATTTGACAGGTAAATGATAGGTGAATGACTATGAGGTTGAACATGAGTAAAATAATAACTGAGTAAAAAAAAAAAAACATAATAATAATAATAATAATAAAAATAATAGAATAAATAAATAAAATAACTAGAAAATAACGAAAAGTCTCCGAATAGTCGTCAGGAAAGGCAAAAAGTGTGAGTTGAAGCTTTACGCTGCCTCATGGGTCTTTGATATATTTTTTGAATTAAATTTAAATATAAAAAGCGCAATATGCAATCGTTTGTTGATTTAAGGCAGATTTTAATATACCTAGTGGGGGACAGGCTTTTTTATTTGCACTGACTGACAACACGAAGGATAGGTGGGTGAATATGCCTTTGAATTACGTGCATAGGTCAGATTTATTTTGGTTCTGATCTGTTGGCAGTGCGGTGAATTTTTTTTAGAACTTGAATACATCATACTGGAAATTTTAGAGGGTACCAGCAGTGAGCAAAACAAAGTCATTAGTCTTTTGTGGGAAGGTTCAAAACTCGTCATATTATGAAATACACAAATGAAAGCATGCACTAAAATGCGTGGGACGGACCAGGTGTTACTTGACGCCGCCTTAGTAGTACAAACAAAATGTTATGGATAATTTCAGTTTTCCTAGACAGGAGAATGGGTGTAGAAAAACGCATAAACTTTATTAGAAACGCTTGGAGAGTGGGCACAAAGAGATCAATGTTTAAAAAAAAAAAAAAAAAAAAAAAAAATATGCAAGCACTTTCACGACAGAGCGTTACGCTAATAATGATAATATGCAATTGTTGAAATTCAACCAAACATTTCCTCAAAGAGTATATATGTGACTTTTTGTTTTCTTCCAAAATTAAGTGTAAACAAACGAAATATCTTAACCAGCCACCATAAGTATTAACATGCAAATTGAATTATTTTAATTGTGGCTTTGCTTATTTTGTCAGTACGGTCTTATTAAAAACAAGGTCACGCCAGACATCAAAATGCTATAAACTCTACATTTCATACCAAAAGTTCATAATGCATTTTGGTGTTTACATCTTAGTTACAGGTTTCAAGCCAGCTTAGTTTGGTCTCAAATAAAGAAGTACAAACACGTGCGTGAATTGCAATTAACAAAGAAAAAAAATGCTACATTCGAATGAACAGTCTCTTATCCCGATTTCAAGAACTATCCGAATAGTTGCCAGGGAACACGTTCAAGTATTTAGACGGTGCTAAGTAAAAAAAGCGCGAGTTGTAGTTTTGAGATGCTACATAAGTCCATGGCATCACATGGGCGAGCGCACTGTTGCGTCACCTAAACTGAAAATCGTGACGTCACCAGTGTTGGCTGATTAATTGCAAGGGCCCAGGTCCTCAATCTTAACTGACCCACTACGTGCATTCATGCCGTCATAGATCCCTTCCACGCTGTACTTGTAGCTGTTGCCGTTCAAAAGGTCGATCTGCATGTTGGCCTTGTACTCCGTGTCTATGGCGTCGGCGTACATGGTACCTGTGGCATACAACTGGCGGTTTGGGGGGCACTTGATCGGCCATTCCCACGTGCGCTCTTCCGTTGTCGTTGTGGACCTCCCGTATGAGGCACTCGCGGTGATCTTCCAGGTTGAACTGGCCTCTACGTCTGCCACCCCTGGGATACCCCCGGAGACCGTTGTCTGCAAAGAGAACTCCAAACCAGTGGTAATGCTCCACTGTCGCGTAATGGTGACGGATCGGGAACCCTTCAGGGTGTAGGTCTGTTCTACGGACGATTCATTTGTGATCCTCTGCTGGACGACGGTGTCCGGGACCGTTGCGACAATCTCCATGTCCAAATTCGGGTAAGTCACGTCTACAAGGCGTGCCTGCTTAATTGGGTGCAATATGGCGAAGCCCAGACTATCGACGTCCTCGCCCCCGGCGCCGAACATTCCGCAGACGATGCCGGAGCCCACGTCTGGCCAGTAAGGGCCGTCTTCATCCAACCAGCGCGAGAAGATTCCCCAGCCGCGCCCTTTGTCCGTCTGCAACCAGATGGCGCCGAGACGATGATTCCCGCCTGAGCTGGTCTCACCGCTGGCTTGGATGTTGAGCTTGGTCAGCTTCTCGCCGGTGTTCAAGCGGAATTCGCTGGAAGCTCCAGATCGCTTTCCAACAAGGTGAGACTTCCCGTCGCTCATCCACATCTCCACTCCACGGATACGCCAATCGTCTTTCCAGGCTTTTAACTTGGTCATGATGGCGCCGTCGTCCAGTCTGACGTATGTGAACGTCGTTCCACCATTTCCACCAGAAGCCTGAAATGGAAAGTAAGGGTTCAGTTCTTAGAACTGCTAATACAGCCCTCCCTCATATCCCAAACCACACAAACTTACTTCATCTTTGGTACCTCACTTCGGATACAGATCTGCGGGGCCGCCAACAACAGATCCCTTTTATCGCCACATCTCTTACACATAACAATGAGCGGTGATCCGTAATTGCACAAGTAATTAAGGGTTTTATATTTAACTCTGTGCTACATTCAAGTTCAGCCAATTTTACCAGGTCCAACAGATCCACCCCCATTCTTTGCTTCACTAGAAACCTACGGCCAATTGCAGCACCCATTTTATAGAATGAACTACCCTCACACATTCGGACTATTGATAGTGTTGAGGTCTTTAAAAAAGACTTGAAAACACTGTTATTTGCACAGTACTTCAATTAAAATCAAAAGTTTTATTGATTAGACTATTACTATTATAACCAGCATTAATCATTTGAATTGTTTTATTCACCTCAGCTTTTATTATTTAAATAATTACTTGTAATTTTGAAAACTTCATAAACAGCACTGAGACGGTAGTGTAGTGCGGCTTTTTTAGAAATAAATATTATTATTATTTTTTATTTTTTTTATCGGTTAAAATGTCTGAGTTGGGATAATAAAGTAGCTTGGTAGGATATGTAAACACATATAAAACGTGGTATAATTTCAAACGCTTATAGTAATGGTTTTGCTTTAACAAACTTACAATAACCCTATCCCGGTCTATGCTGAAAAACCCACATTGCACATTAGTTCCGTAGTCAATGTAGACTCTGCCAAGATAACCCTTGGGTTTTTGGAACGTAAACCGTGCTTGCTTTTTCATAGCGAAAAATACGCAGTGTGAAAAAAAAAAAAAAAAAACACGTAATGCCTTGGTTAAATCGCTGATTCAAAATACAAGAGTATTTTTCTCAAAAACCTTTTTTTTGCGAGTTACACCCACGATCAGTATACCTACATGAAGTGTGGCAATGATTACATACCTGGTTAGAAGTGAAATATCTCTTGTCAATGTTACTGAATTCTCTCAGGTGAGGCATCCTGAAATAGATTTCTGTGGTGCCTTGGTACTGGGTGGACTTGGTGTCTTAACCGAGCAGACAGCGTTCGGGTACGGAAATATGAAGGAAGGCGGCTGTATTTATACATGGCTTCCACGCCTTCTTGCTTGCAAGACGCACGCTGATTGGTTGCGTGGGTTGGCGTGGGTGTTAAGATTGAACATTGTGTCTTTGGCGTATCTACTCTGTTGTATTTAGCAAAGAATATTCTGATCACCATGTCTTCAAACTCTTTTTGTTAATACTCTTGGTCACACGTTAACAAGGGAATCAAATGGTGTGTGTGTGTGTGTGTGTGTGTGTGTGTGTGTGTGTGTGCAGAAGCCCTAATACAATGCATCTGGCATCCAGTAATCAATTAATCAATAGGGATCCGTTTTTTAATAGTTACACAAAGAATTCCGTATGTCAGAGTTCATCAGTGAAAATAAGGGCCTCGATAGGAAGTACAACTTATTCCCCCTCGATATGTTGGTTCAGCCAGGTGCTCCCTTCATCCCCCCCTCTCACCACGGCCCCTCCTAAGAGGGGTGAATAAAGAGGTTGGGTAACTCTGTGCTATCATTTCTATTAGTTTTGCCCCATGCAGCCTTATGCAGATATTTTCGGGGGACACGGTATTCCGTCTCTCATGTGTAGACCTTCATTTAAACAGGGAGTGGGAGGGGCAAGGATATTAGGAGGGAGCACTGTGACTGAACAAGCAATCCATAATAGATCCAGACCTTTTTTGAGTTCATTCATTTCGTTCGCCAAGGGGAGTACTCCAAGAAGAATTTTTAATATCGTTCCGTCCGCTTGGAATGTATATTCTCAACTAGTAAGAAGTATACCATGGACGTTTTGATGATTGTCGTACACGAGACATAGGAAACCTGCAAGCTTATGGACCAGTTCTAATACCGTGGGCGGAATTGGCTTTGCTGCAGGTGATGAAAACTTAACGTATTCACATGCAAATAAAATGTTTTTAAACGTGGCCTTCCTCGTCTTGTAAACGTGGTCTAACAAAGAAGGTCACTCCAGGCATCAAAATTGCTGAGGTTATATGACACTTTTGGTTTTTAACCAAGTCAGTTTTTCTATATCAAACATAGAGAGCGTTTAAGCGAAGCAGTGTATCGCGTATTTATAGCAAACAAGGGTGGTTCCTTTTTTAAAGTTGAAAACGTTGAAATATAAGCTGAAAACACGGGGGAACTAAATGAAAGGAATAAGTAAAAATAACGCCCACAGTTAGATAAATCCCATCCTGTTATGATAAAAAATTACGCAGTATAATAATAGTTGCCTTACTACACAAAACCTTGGACCTAAATATTTATTTAGGTCCAAGACAAAACTAAGCGAGCACTTCTAAACCCTATCGTATTAACTGTAGACCGATCTATCTCCGAGGGGATTATCTCTAAATGGCTAATTTGAGAAGCCAATTTTTCAGTTTTGATCCAAAAATTGCAAAATTGCATTCCCCGATGACGTACGTTTAAATTTTTATTAATTTAGTCACTGAATATTTGTTTATTACCCAAAAGAAGGCATGCAAGGCAGTAAATAAGTGGTTTTGGGCGAAGGGTGACAATATCCTTAAACTGAAAGAAACCTTTCCGAGATGGGAAAGATCCTGTTAGATCGATCTAGGAATGGGAACCCAGTCTAACCCTGTTTTAAATTAGGGATAGTGGTCTAGATTTTTTGGTGTTAAAGTAAGGACCATTTTTGATTCTAAATTATTTTTGATACATTGGGACCAGTTTGGTAAAAAAAGTATTACTTAAGGGACAAAATTGCGAATGTAGAGACAGGATGTTTTTTCCTTATGTGCACGACACCAATCTAGTCCAACATTCTTTCACCCACATTTACGGAACACGACACCGATCAACTTTGTTCAAGGTGAATATAACAAGGTGCAGGATGTAATTGCTTCGTGATTTGAGAAGATGTCAATTTGTTATTTAATGTAAAGAATTGCGAATGAAGAGACAAGATGTTTTTTCTTAATTTGTTCGACACCAATCTAGTCCAACGAGCCATTCAACCACATTTTCTGAATACGACAACGATCACCTTTGTTCAAGATGAATATCAGAAGGCGTAGGATGTAATCGCTTTGTGATTTAAGAGGATGTCTAATACCGTCCGAGCCGTACTGTTTTATGAATGTTTTACGATTTTCGGTCCCCAGACTCACGAGAAGACAAATTCATTTATATTTACACAAACACTGTTGGACGTGCATGGATTCATAGAAATGATGTGACCAGTGACGCCCAGATTTATTTTTCATCAGTCCTTTTCGGCAGTGCAGCGAAGTATTTATAACATTTTTTTTCATTTGTGAAAAGAACCACCATCTCTTACGTGATTATAAGCAAACATCACGTGAGATAGGTTAGGTGCTACGTTGCCCCCATCTTGTTCGTGCAAACAAACAATTTTCAATGGTTTGAGTTAACCCAGACAGGTGAATTGGTAAGAGAAAACACCTTAACTTTATTAGGGAAACCTTTGAGATAGGCATATAGAGAAGTCCAACATTTAAAGAGGAATAAAACTTTCTGGGGACATGTTTACCTCGCAAAGAAAGCACTAAATGATAGAAAAAAATGGAACACATTATCCTGCACTTTCGTGCATTCTGGTTATGGAAACATATCTTCCTAGTAGCGCTTGGACTATTTTTAAACGATTATTTAAAAGTGGTCCCGATATGTTTCGATTCTGTTGATGTAAGCGACCTACGCACATGCTTCGGCCCTATGTAGACGCACTGCTACTTCTGAAGAGAAAAGAAAGCAAAGGTTCGTGAAAATAAGGAATGCGGATTCTGGTTTCAGCTGTCTATGATATGCGTAGCCACTTTTGAATAATCCTTTAAAAACAGTCCAAGCGCTACTAGGAAGATATGTTCAGGCAGAGAGTTCAGACAATGACGTCACCACAGGATAATTACACCCCATTCTCATAGATTAGATCGACCTACATTGGATCGACCTAACTCCCTGGGGGTTCACGCTAAATAGCTGTCAGCCGGGCGGACACGAAAGTTAATTACCCCTTAAAGCTTGTAGTAGGCGGGGACGGACACTTAAGGGGGATTATCTGACAGTAATCTAGTGAGACTCCCCGCGGTGATAGATCGATCTAAAAGTTGTGAGAACAGAGCCTTAGGGTCTATTCCCACAACTTTAGATCGATCTATCACCGCGGGGAGTCTCACCAGACTACCGTCAGATAATCCCCCTTAAGTGTCCGTCCCCGCCCACTACAAGCCGTAAGGGGCAATTAACTTTCGTGTCCGCCTGGCTGACAGCTATTCAGCGCGAACCCCCAGGGAGTTAGGTCGATCCAAAGTAGGTCGATCTAATCTATGGAAATGGGGTGTAAGTCCCTTACGCTTACAGTGGGTAAAACGTGAAGGGCAGATCTTGAGAGAAGAGGGGGGTCGGATTTTATTGAATTTAGGTCCCCAGAAAGTTGTATTCCCCTTAAAAGAAAGTAGGTCCACAGATCTTAGATCCCGTTCAGTGCCCACCTTTGTACATGAAAAAAAAAATCTGTGAATGAATGAAAAAAATGATACCAAATTAAAATTAAAGTCTTACACTTTTATGATCCATTGTAAAAACATTTTTGTAATTTTGAAATATCAAAAATTAATGTCAAAATGATCTTGTCAAATATTCATGAAAAAGGGGGGTTAATTGGAGTTCTGAAATACATTGCTACATTTCTATAGTTGGAGTTAGGTGACAGCTGTGAAATTTTGTAATTGGGTACAGAGGGTGCCAGTTTAAAAAAGAAAAGCAATAAGCAAATGAAAAACGTGTTATAATCGCGTTTTGTTGTGCCATAGTGTTTTTGTTCTCCTGCATCTAGTCATATCATCAAGGTATAATGACTGCATCCGATTAATTCTCAGATAAACTGTCACCTTAGAAACTCGTCATTTTCATACCCTGGTTGAGAATATTGTAATATAAATAACCTTATAGTTTATCCAGGCGAGTGAAAAAAATAATACATGTGGAAGTATGTATGTATGTCAATGTCATATGTGCATCTAAAAGGATAAAATGGCAGTACATGGGGTTTTCCTAAGAAATTACGTAGAATTGAAGCATACATTGACCAAGCACATACTTTTATATTTGTCGTCGGCAAGCTTTTTCTGTTTATATCTGCAGAACCAATATCTTTGGGTGTCTGTTTGCAAAATGGAAACTATTCTGATATATCTCAGTTCCCACGCAGTCTGATTTACTTGGTGTTCAGATGGTATGGGATTATATTTTGCTGACTGGAAAATTGGGAGTTGTCTTATTAATTGACTGCCTAACAAACGTCTTTGATATTTCAGCCAAAAAAAGCAGAATAAAGGACTCTGAATTGGCATAATCTCATGCTGAATAAGTTTAGTATAACTATATAAAGACGCAAAGGTTAACTCTCTCATCTTCAGTTACCCTTTGAAGGAGAAGAGAAGTGATATTTCATAAGGTGGTAACATTTTTATGGGTACACTTTAATATTTGTCTTCCCGACATACATGTATTTGTGACCATGTTGGTTCACAAAAATGATTTGTTACAAGTCTATGGCTTGTCAAACCCACAGTGCAATTGATTAGAAAAATAATCGAGACCTGCTCTTTTGTTTTATTATCAATTCTTTACAGATTCATAAATGCAAGGTTTATTTTTGACTACTTTGTGGTTATTGGAAGACCATTTCATGTACTACCACTTAGTGCATTTGACAGATGTCGTGGTGATGGTATTGAACACAAGATTTAATAAGATAACATCCTTATATCTTTACCTTTCTTTATTCTTTACCTTTGCAACTGAGATTTTGTGGCAACGAGGAAGGAAAGCGAATAGACACTGAGGGCTATTTTTAGTGCTACGTTTAATGGTTTAACAGAGCTAAGGTGCTTCTCGTCTTCTCGCCAACTTTTTCAGCATTGCGTTTGTTGAATGCTTGGCAACGTGTCTATGGACCAAATCGCAACTGCAGCATTTGACAAAATTGTAGGTAAATGGACATGAGTATGAATATGAGTAATATAATAACTGAAAAAATAAATAGAAAATCTAAACCGTATACAATAAACCAATGTATGAATAATAAAAAAATTAAACTCAGTGAATGTGAATGACAACTATGTGCAACTATTATGCATGAAATTGAATAAAATTCGAAGTATGTAGTGAAATAACAAAAAGTTTCCGAATTGTTGCCAGGAAACATGTGCAAGTTTTTGTATAATGGTCAGGTAAAAGGTGTGAGTTGAAGCTTTAAGCTACCTCATGGGTCTATGTCATCACATGGATGGTTGCATCATTTTTGTTCAGTTAAATACATCACAAGAACGCACAAAATGTAATCGTTTGTTGATTTAGGAAGATCTAAACACCGAGAGGGCGACAGGCCTTTTTTTTAATGATTTCCGGTCAACAAACTCAACAAAAGGTCTTATTTATTTTAATAGCCCAACCACTGTTTGAACGGACTGGCAACACAAACTACAGGTGGGCGAATATACCTGTAAATTACGTGCATTGAATCATAAATATGCTGTGACAAATGACGCGCGGGATTTATTATTGGTACCCGTCGACAGCGCAGTGATTTTCTTCACAATTTGAACACATTACTCTGGACAGTTTTATAGCGTTGGGGGTATTATAGTTGACAGAAGCAATATTCTTTTGTGGTAAGGTTCAACATTCTTAATTTTATTAAATTTACAAATGAAAACATGCACTTGAAATACGTGGGACGGGCCAGGTGTTACATTGTACTTGACCCCCTCTTGGTCTTACAAACAAACTGTTCTTGATGATTTAAGTTTACCTAGACAGCGGAATGGGTATGGAAAACACATAACTGGTTTTAAACTTTATTAGGGAACACTTGGAGAGTAGGCATAAAGAGATCAAAGTTTAAAGAAAATAAACACACATACTTTAAAAACATGCAAGTACCTTCACGACAGAGCGTTACGCGCACAATGATAATATGTAATTGTTGAAACTCAACCAAACATATCCTCAAAGAGTATATATGTTGTTTTGTTACACGATTGGCCACCAGAAGTAGTAACATACAAATATGATGTTTTAAAATGTGGCTTTGCTCATTTTTTCAACGTGGTCTTATTAAAACAAGGTCACGTCAGACATCAAAATCTACTAAAAATTCAACATTTCATACCACAAGATTATAATGTATTTTGTTGTTTACATCTTAATTGTGGATCTCAAGCCGGCTTAGATTTGTCTCAATTGAAAAAGTGCATAGACGTGTGTGAGTTGTATTGATAAAAATGTCACATTCAAACGAATAGTCTCTTGTCATGTATTTTCAACATTTTGTCGAATAGTTGCCAGGGAACACGTGCAAATGTTTAGACGGTGCTTTGTAAAAAGAGGCGTGAGTTGTAGTTTTGAGATGCAAAATCAATTCATGACATCAAATGGACAAGAACACTGTGACGTCACCTAACTGAAAACCAAGAGGTCAGCAGTCTTGACTGATTAATTGCAAGGGCCAAGGTCATCAATCTTAACTGACCCACTGCGAGCATTCATGCCGTCATAGATTCCTTCCACGCGGTACTTGTAGCTGTTGCCGTTCACAAGGTCGATCTGCATGTTGGCCTTGTACTCCGTGTCTATGGAGTCGGCGTACATGGTTCCCGTGGCATACAACTGACGTTTTGGGGGGCACTTGATCGGCCATTCCCACGTGCGCTGTTCGGTGTTTGTTGTGGACCTCCCGTATGAGGCACTCGCGGTGACCTTCCAGGTTGAGCTGGCCTCTACGTCTGCAACCTCTGGGATACCTGCGGAGACCGTTGTCTGTAAAGAGAACTCCAGACCCGTGGTAATGCTCCACTGTCGCGTAATGGTGACGGATCGGGAACCCTTCACGGTGTAGGTCTGTTCTACGGACGATTCATTGGTGATCCTCTGGTGGACAACGGTGTCTGGGACCGTAGCGACAATCTCCATGTCCAGATTCGGGTAAGTCACGTCTACAAGGCGTGCTTCCTTAATTGGATGCAGTATGGCGAACCCCAGGCAGTCGACGTCATCGCCCCCGGCGCCGAACATTCCGCAGACGATGCCGGAGCCCACATCCGGCCAGTATTGGCCGTCTTCATCATTCAACCAGCGCGAAAAGATTCCCCAGTCGCGCCCTTTGTCCGTCCGCAACCAGATGGCGCCAAGGCGATGGTTCCCGCCTGAGCTGGTCTCTCCGCTGGCCTGGATATTGAGCTTGGTCAGCGTCTCACCGGAGTTTAAACGGAACTCACTGGAAACTCCAGATCTCTTCCCAACAAGGTGAGACTTCCCGTCGCTCATCCACATCTCCACTCCACGGATACGCCAATCGTCTTTCCATGCTTTTAGCTTGGTCATAATGGCGCCGTCGTCCAGCCTTACGTACGTGAACGGCGTTCCCCCATTTCCACCAGAGGCCTGAAAAAGTAAAGGTTCAGTTCTTAAAACAAACTAATTTCATCTTTGGTACTTCACTTTCGGTGCAGACCTGAGCGACCAACCACGACTGAGCATTTTAAACACCAACGACATCTCTCACACATAACAATGAGCGGTGATCCGCACTTGCACCAGTAAGGTCAATAACCTGTTGATAACCCTGCCTTCACCATTATTGAGCCCCTGGAATGGGCACAATATGCGGAAAATAACGAACAAAAATGGCCGGAAATTAACAATTTCATTCATTTGGAGGCCCCAGAGAGAAACGCTCCTCTTGAACTCGTTTTGTTTTAGGTCTTACCTTTCTATTATCATAAATGGCTCTCTTTTTTACTTAATATTGTCAACTATATATTTTTTAGACCTTAAAATCCAGGATTGTCTCGCCAATTTTTTCACTCAATATAAGGAATTTGCCCTTCTTGCAAATCATTGCTCGTTCCTCTTCTGCACTAAAACAATTTGGTTCTGAAAGACTTTAAATTTAATTCGATCGCCCGCATGAAAATGCAGTAGTATCGAAGTAGCAAAGAAGCATTAACGCAGTAGTGGTGTGGAGCATATTTGCAGTAGAAATGCAGTATAGCCTACTGCAATTCTACTTCAAAAATTACATAGGGTTGTACAGAGGAGGAGCATTAATGCAGTAGATTAGTAGCAGTAGATTAGCATGTTTCAAATATGCTAATTAGCTCCCCAATCGAAGCAGATTTGAAGCATGTTTGCAGTATGAATGCAGTAGTCTACTGCGCTGGAGTATCTACTTCGTTTTCGTATTTAGACTATATTCTATCTTCCTAAACATTTAAATAAAGGAGGAAATATAAGCTATTTTTTATTTTTGTAGACTTTTATCGTTTAAAGTGTCTGAATTGGGATTATAAAGTAGCTATGTAGGGTACGTAAACACAGAAA
Source organism: Lingula anatina (assembly GCF_001039355.2). The sequence continues at coordinate 24,721 of NW_019776107.1, read as the reverse complement.
ACATGAGATAATTTCAAATGCATACTGCATATATTTAATGGTCTTGTTTTAACAGACTTACGGTAACTCAAGACCGAAAACCAGAAAAACTCACATTGCCCGTTTAGTTCTCGTGCCCAATGCCGAAGCATCTCCACTTTTCGTAAACTTAACCTTTTAAGCAAAAGGGGCTAGAAATTCTATTATTGCGACAGTTTTTGCACAGTTTTGACTAGAAAACCTTTAGATTTGTGGATTGTAAACGGTGCTTTCTTTTTTCAAAACGAAAATTGTGCAGTGTGAAAAAAATGCGCAATGCCTTGGCTAAATTGCTGTTTCATAATAGCTACAAATTATGCAAGGAATAAATACACAGTGGCATTTTTCTTAAAGACAAATTTTTGCGAGACGCACCGACGATCAACATATATAGAGTGTGGCAATGTTTACATACCTGGTTGGAAGTAAAATATCTCTTGTCAATGTTACTGAATTCTCTCAGATGAGGCATCCTGAAGTAGACTTCTGTGGTGCCTTGGTACTGAGTGGACTTGGTGTCTTAACCGAGCAGACAGCGTTCGAGGTAGGAAGATATGAAGGAAGGCGGTTGCTTTTTATACATGGCTTCCCCGCCTACCTGTGTACAAAACGCACCCTGATTGGCTGCGTGGGTTGGCGTTGGCGTTTTGACTGTTGTGTCTTTGGCATATCTACTCTGTTGTATTGAGCAAAAAATATTCTGATCACCATGTTTTCAACCTCTTTTCGTTTATATTTCCGGTCACATTTTAACAAGGGAATTACATTGTGTGTGTGTGTGTGTGTGTGTGTGCGCGCGCGCGCGCAGAAGCCTTAATGCAATGAATCCGGCATCCGATAATAAATAAATAAATAAATAAATAAATAAATAAATAGGGATCCGCTTGTTAATAATTATACAAAAAATTACTTACAATAGAATTTTTTTTTAGGGAAAATAAGGACCGTGCGACTCATAGGAAATACATCTCTTTACCCCTCAGGTATATTGTCCTAACACCGTGTATACTGATGCAGTTACTTGCCCCTTCCTCTGCTTGCCCCCAGGCACGGCCATGAAGAGTGAAGGAAGAGGTTGGGTAACTCTGTTGTATCATTTCTATTAGTTTTGCCCCATGCAGTCTTATTTTGGTCTCTTTGGACTGTGAATTGGTCTCGCCGCAAGTGAGTAAACGTATATTGCGTTAAAATGCATATACTCATAAAATATTCATTCAGCACAATTTTCAATATCAAATTTGGTCAATTTCGTACTAATCTTGGTTAGCAGAAGCCCCGTTAAATAAATAAAATGTCCCTTACAATTTGAGGTTGAAACTTATTGAGGGAGCGAATATGGTAAATACTTTTAGCCGTGAAGACCAGGCAACATCATGTCAAATTTTGTAGAAATGAACATCCCAGATGAATGTTTATCAAATGCAAGTGAACGTATAAGACGTTGACCGAACTGAGGTATTTTAAATATTGCAATTTTTATTGTTTACGTTGCAACGTGTCCATAATGAACCAAATCGAGACTGCAGCATTTGACAAAATTAGAAGATAAATGAAATGATATGAGTTAAATGAATATAAAATATTAAAACTTAATACAATAAATAAATATATGAAAAAAAAAGAATTAACCCCAACGCCTGTGAATTACAACTGTAAAGTTTTTCATGCAAGCAGTGCGTATTAAATATAAAATAAGAAATAAATAAAATGCGAGGTTTGTGTTAAAATAACGAGAGGTCTCTGAATAGTTGCCAGGAAACATGTGCAATATTTGTATTGTGAAAAGGTAATAGGCGTGACTTGTAGTTTTATGCTGCAACATGGTCTATGACATTACAAGGATAGTTGCACTGCAAGACATAACCCAGAAACACCCACTGTCAGATTTGTTTAATAAAATAAATAAGGCATAGTATGTAGTCGTTTGTTGATTTTAGCAAGGAGTTTCACTCCTTGATTTTAGAAAGATTCAACTACCGAGTGGGCGACCGGCTCTTTTTAATTTCTTTTAAGATGTCCAGTCAACAAGCTTATCTAAAAGTTTTATTTATTTATAATGATCCAAGCACTGTTTGTACTGATTGAAAACGATTTAGAAGGACAGGTGGGTGAATTTTTCTGTTAATAACGTGCATGGATTCATAATAATGATGTGAAATGAAGCGCGGACTTATTTTTCATTAGGCCTCTGTGGGCAGTGCAATGTACAATTGAATACACAATTCTAGGTATCTTTATAACGTAGGTGGTAGTATACAAAGCAGAAACATTTTTCTTTTGTGGAAAGGTTCAAAACTCTTCATATTATGACATATACAAATTAAAAACATGCACTGAAAATAAATGCGTGGAACGGGCCAGGTGTTACTCTGACCCCGCCCACAAGCTAAGCGTTCTTTATAGTTTACCTAGACAGATGCGTGGGTATGGATAAACACATGACCGGTTTTTAAACTTTATTACGGAACGCATGGAGAGTGGACACAAAGAGATCAACTATTAAAAAAAATAAATAAACATACCTTCCCGACAGAGCGTTACGCTTACAATCATAATTTGCAATTGATGAAACTCATCCAAACGTATATCAAAGTGTATGTATGTTACTTTGATCTTGTCACAAACTTAAGCGCTTACAAACAAGGCATCTTGACAGGCCACCAAAAGTATTGACATAAAATGTTTTAAATGTTTCTTTTTTCATCTTTTCAACGTGGTTTTATAAACAAGTTGTTTACATTTTAGTGATGCATCTTAAACAAACTTATATTTTTCTCAATTGAAGAAGAACATAGACGTGCGGGAATTCAAGATAAGTTCCTTTGTATATTGTATCCCGCGAGGCAAATATGATCGTTGCATTAGTCTTTTTTTTTTCAATTTTACCTGTAAGAACAAGGCAATCCTGTTAATCATAAACAAAACACAATAGTATTTATAATTGCAAGTTGCCATTGTATTGTAAAAAAATTTGCCCTTATAATTAAGCCAAATCGAAATTTGAGCGTTCACAAAACACACGGATCATTAACAATGAATTGAAAAACTGAATGCAACAAAAATCTATAAAGAAATAATAAAATTGTTCAAGCGCTATAAAATATTTGGATATGTATGTTTATGCTTGAACACGCTGCTTGCGTACTTGTTGACCTGCTGAGGTTACATGACACAGTGACATTTTTATTGAGTTTTCTAAGTCAAACAGAGAATGCCTTTAAGCGAAGCGGTATGCCGCTTATTTGTATTAAACAAGGGTGGTCCCTTTTATAAGTTGAAAACGTTAAAGTATTAGCTTACAACAAGGGGGGGGGGTACGTATAAGCAATCAGCAATAAATAACATCCACAGCTAGATAAATCCCAACCTATTACATATATATATATATATATATATATATATATATATATATATATATATATATATATATATGTGTGTGTGTGTGTGTGTGTGTGTGTGCGTGTGTGTGTGTGTGTGTGCTTTACTACACTAAACTGTAGTAAACATTCACCAAAACACCATTCACATTCAACATAACCATCATCTACGTCCAGTTGTGTCCTGTAGGGCAGTCTGCACTATTCTTGGTCATCAAATACTTCAACATAAATCAAATGTCATTAAGTTTATATGGTCGGAAACTGCATAAAATCCCGAACAAGGTTAATATTTATGGGGGTGACCAGGCAACATTATTAATCAAAATGAACACCACAATGTGAAAGAGGCATAACTGTTGACCAGTTGTGAGATTCCAGAACATGTTTTCATAGATGTTTGGAAAATAAGATTCCTCAAACTTCGTCAATGCAAGTTAGTCAGCCTATAATATTTATGACCGACATAAGGTCTGCTTTGGTGCTACGTTTCTTTGTGTATCGATTATTGGGTACTCTTAGATTCCCTCGATTTTTTTCGCCATTGCATTTGTTGTCGATTGCGTTGGAATTTAACATGTTTATCATACGGACCGTGTCTCAACTGCAGCATTTGACATATTTCATGGATAAATGAAATAATGACAAATAAAGGCTTTTAATAGTGAATGAATACAAATAATAATCAAAATAAAAAGAACATATGATAAATAGATAAACTGATACAAAGAATGAATTTAACAGACACAATTCTGAAAACAAAAAGCAATTTGCAAAGAGGCATATAGTTCGTAGACACGCATTATGTATAAAATGCATATAATCAATCGTGTGGAGTTAATCACAAAATACATCAAATTTAAAGCTTCATGTGCTTTTATTCTACAACCAAAGAAGAAAAACATTAAAATATTATTTAAATATGAAGTGTACCCTATATGTTAATTTTTCATGTACTCAAAAAGATAAAAATGACATCCCTGCGCCTTTTACAACATAAAGAAGCATGAAATCACATGGGGGTACATTTGACTTTTTGTTCTGTCTAATTAATTGATATACAAAGAGTTTAGTACCTATTATGTCCCTCTGATCAAGCCAACGTGTCCTTTGCATATATATATATATATATATATATATATATATATATATATATATATATAATTTTTTTTTTTTAATGTAAGATCGTCCTCAATTATATGAAATCGTAAGTGGGGTCATGGATACAGTTTTCGATGTATAATAAAGCTGAATGTTCACATTTTCTAGTTGATATACAGGCACTGGAAGTTCTTTCTTTACGTCATTGGTACCGTTTTGGCTAATAGGTTGACAGTCGAAAGATAATGACGTCTCCAGGATTCGGGATATAGCCATCAACTCCTAGAATTCAAGAAGAAAATAGCTTAATTGACTCGTTTGCTACGACACGAGTCGTATGCACCACATCTTGCAAGGTAAATTAATTTTGTCATTCATCCATTTATACCTGACTTTTATATCTATATTTTAAAATTAAATAAAAGCAACTACATGTGTGAATCAGACGCCAATAAAACATAAAATATAAAATAGCTAGAGGTTTTTAAAATATATTATTCTAAATGATTGACAAAATATTAAAAACGTATGGATAGAAGCATAGTAAAGGCATTATTAAATCAATCAATCAAATTTATTGACTATGCAAACAAATAAACGAAGCAATTTCAAATAAGCTAGATAAGATTAATTAAGGAATAAAGTTATAATTGAACCAAAAATTATAACATACTATGAATTGATCACAAACTAGTGCGGGTGCAAATATTTATAAACAAATAGCATACATACCCACTTCCAATGGGGTGTCCGGTGCCTTAAGAATTTGCCAATATGTTCTCTTCTCTGGATCCTCCGATATGCCGTTAATCTCGGTGATGTAGTGACCAAGGGAGGTGTCCTTGGCCTTGAAACTGAAAACAAGACCGACGAAATTAATTATTTACCAGTGTGATCGTTGATCGCAACGTTTTTTCCTCGTGATTTTTAAAAGATGCATTATTTGATATCATTGACAGAGTTATAAACTTATATCAATTTAATTGACAATTTTTTGACATGTATAAAGTCCAGATTTATTACGCACTGTGCAAGTTAAAGTACATTTCTGTAAAACGAAAGGTTTAAAAGCAAAAGGTTAAAAACCCAAATGAAGGAATTTGTTTTTGTTATTTCGATATTTAATTAGCCTTGGAAAAAGTGAACGTAATAGAAATATTGGAAAATCAAGCAGCCTACCTGAAATCTGATACACTTTCCTGAAGAATACCCATGGAATCGTACAAGGATGATCCTACTGGAACGGTCACATAGTAACTCTGGTTTTCACTGTGTCCTTCTATATTAGCAACTACCTGGATGGTGAATGTGAGTTGTGTGGGAGTTGTGGTCGTAGTTGGCGGAGCTTGAGTAGTAGTGAGCTTCTGACAGATATTGATGTCTCCCAAATCAGCGTATGATTTGCCAGCAAGGGCGGGGAGAACCTGATTGGCAGCTGTCACTCCTCCAAACGATCCATCTGGCTCTGTTAAATTCAAGAGTGCAAGTAAGCTGTCCATTAGCTACAATTATAATCTTTACTTATGATCTAACATAATGCCTCAAAATATAAATAAATTCATAAATAGAATAAAATAAAAAATATAAAATAAATTGTCACATCTCAGTAAAATGTTTTATAAAATACATATTTTTACCCCTTATGCATCAATGAAATAAGGAAAGTCTTTACTTACGTTGATAGGCTAAGAGGGTAAGTTGAGCTTTCTTCTTGATCAGTTTTCGACTGTTTTCATTATCTGCGTACAGAGCCTACAATAGCAAAAAATATCAATATACATTTACATATCATTACGTACATGTGACGTCACAGCAACAGCAGGAGCAGTGGACTGACTCCGTGTCCGTGGTGTCTAAGTAAAGGCTTTTTTTGCAATAAAATTATCTTGTCGTTTAATAGTATCAAAACAACCGCCTGGTTCGATATTTTAAAAAGTTAAAAACTATTACGACCTCGACCTTTGCACTGTATTGCCTTACAGGTAGTTCTATACCTGAACAGCCAGTCCGGTAGTGTATTGGTTGCCAAATGAACCATCCGGTTTGATATTAGACAGAATATACTGGACCCCAGTATTGATGGCAGGTATGACGTCAGATGCCCCAGTCCGGTCTCTCACACAACACAATGCAATCACTGATATTGCAGCTTCATCTGGAAACAGAGACAGACAACGGAAGTGAATCGTTTGCCAAAGAGAATTAAAAAACGAAAGTGAAAGTGTATGGAAAAAGGTCAAGACGGTGGCTGAATTTAAACATGTAAATCAATTGGTTAAGTAACCAAACAACCATAAGAACAACAACAAAAAAGAATGAAAGAAAAATGACTAGCACAACAAATGTTAAAAAGAAAAACATATGATAAAAATATGACATTACCAACTCCGAAAGTATAATTCCCCGCTCCATCCAGAAGACGTTTGTAGTACGTCTCGTTTATAGCACCAGAGTTGCACAGAGCCAACACAGCCCAGCTGTAGGCGAAATTGTGGTTAAAGTAATACTTGGGAAAGTTGTTCATTTGGTTCATGAGAAGTTCTATAAGGTTATGGTCATAGAAATTTGCCGGGTTTTGACAGGTAGACACAAGGCCGTTGATGAACTGGCCAAGTTTTCCGCCATACCAGGCGGCAGTGTCCAATCCTGGGTAGCTGCAAGAAAAAATATTTATCATTCTTATTATTCATTTATTTATTTATTAGCTAATCAATTAATTAATCACTTAAAATAATTCTTATTATTACTAATTAATTATTGATTAACGCAGCATTATTTGTTATTAGACAATAAACTAAATATTTAGCCAATAAATTGACTAAGCAAACCCAAGTAAATCCCTCCATAACTTTTTGCATAATTTTGCTAACAAACACACAAATAAGTAACTAATAATTAACAAAAAATTAATAAATGGTCATCACCAAAATATTATCAGTTTTCAGCCCTTTTCAGATCTAGCCTGAAATGTCATCAAAACCCAACGATATATCTTTTTGACTTACTAGTAGACTCAGTAACTGGCCGACAAATAAACAAACGGAGGTAAAACACTTCCTGGACGAAGCTTACTACCCAGTACAAACTGTTACTGGTCAGATATCAACGTACTTGCTAATAGCTGCCAGGAGAACCAAATTCATTTCTTTGACGCTGGCGACGGTGTTTGGCTTATCGGGATTATACCAGCCACTTCCTTTAGCCAACTGAAGCGCCGTGATGGCCTCCGCCTCACTTCGCATTCCCCAACCCCAATCTTCATTTCGGTTCTTCAGCAGCCATCTTATTCCTTTCTCTCTCACTTTGAATTTGTAAATATTGTCGAATATGCATTTTATCTTCATGTAAATGACGAGATCATAGTAAATTGTAACAATAATTGAGTGAAAGTTTGAGTCTTGGAGTTTATCAGTTATTGGAAAACGCATTGCCTCCTTATGACATTGCTGGTTGGCCGGGGGGGGGGGGTCGTGTTTTTTTCCTTACTCCTTTATGTCAGTTTTAACATCCATATAACTTATCTCACCCGAAACATGCTGTTATGTTCCATGTGTGATATGTTATATGGATGATTATTGCGTTGAACAGAAATGACGTGGTCTTCAGTGGACGCAGGTGGCAAAAAGCTATATATCAACAGTTAATTACGCTTTTCATTCGAACTTTAAAATATTCGATGCACTTGTTGTTAAATACCGCGGTGATTAAAACACAAATGCTAATAAGACTCTTCAATGATATTTGAAAATACATAATTTGGATAGCCTAAACAATCAGAACTAACTACATCCTGTTGTAAAATAGGTCGGTTTTATATATAATTAAAGTAAAAAAGCGAAATGTAAATCATACATTTATTACCTCGACTTGTGTAAAAATGTTATCTATGGTAAATCCTCACTTGAAAACAAAGCCATTGCACGCAAATATTTTATATAAGTCAGATATCAATATCCACGGTTTGCAGTAGTGCAACTAATGAAAATGACTTATGAATATCACAATATCACACTTTACTTACCACCTAGGCAATGCACGGATACCAAGGTGCATAAAACTGCATACAAGATCTTCATGGCGTTTCGTTTTCTTTTCACGTTGGTTCTTTACCTGCAAGATTCTAGAGCCGTAACATACGTAGACCACTGAATGATTTCCTTTTATACCTTACGTAGGCCTAAATAAGGAGTCACCTGATGTCTTTATCATCAGTTAATTTAATCATGGTTTAAAGAAGGAAGTGAACTCTGAACTGTATATTAAATGCGTATGAATTCAGAATTCTTGAAATGAATCGAAGGATATTCCTTCCTACGTTTCTTTCTGTCCCAGCTTTTAGTTGATTGTTGGGGGAACATCCAGTTGCTTCGGTTCCATCATCTTATTGGCTGGCCGTGTTATTACGTCTGATCGTGGAACATGGACTAATTTGATTTGTGTATAATGTAGATATTCCTTTCATTATATCGTAACTGACAGGGTTTCTTGTCGTTCTCTGTCAGTCATATGGCAACTGGCTGCGCGAATGAAGATATTCAGGACAGATCGAGTGAGCTGAGATGACTTCGAGTTTGCAACCTTTGCGGGAATCCAAGAATTTGCATTATTTTAACCATAACTGCCTAGAACAAAATTACAATATAGTACAGACTCCATTACTCCATCAATTCGATTTAAAACTCAGTGGAATAATCTTTGAACAAGCAGCTTAAATTGACTTGAAAAACATAACAATACGCACTGCAATATAATAAATCTAGGATCGATTCACATAACCTAACTTCTATATTATGCTAAGAATTGACAGACCAAGTAAATTTCTTTCTGCTCATTATTTCTAACTTAAATCTCCTTCCCTTCTTCAGTCTTCATACATTATTAAAGTGTTTTCATCATTTGCATATAAAGCATCATTGCTTTAAATCATGCAGAAGAAGAGATTTACATGTATATCACCATACTTCAACACATTGAAAGGCATCAATATTTCCTCTCTTATCATTAAGGCCAATTTATTTTGGAGAGAATAATTGAAATCTCACATATCATTACATGTACCTTGCATACTTTGTCAAAGTCATTTAAGCTATCTGTCACTGTGAAAGCCTATTTGTGGTCTGGGAGATATTTATACATAGCAACATACTGGAGTGATACCATGGAAAATGCATGCTTTTCTATTATTGTGTAATATTTCAGCTGCAAAGCTGATATGAGTTGGACTGAAAGATGTTGCATTATTTTATTTAGTAAATTCTTTAAAATGTCTCTCCGAGCAAATGTAACATTTAGCATTATAATTCAAATAATTCTGAAAGGTTTAGTAAATCAAAGTATTTCATTTAAACTCCTACTGTGCATGGTGTGTCAGTATGAAGGTGGTGTGTCAGGGAAGAAAGACAATAAAATGTTGGGTTTCCAAAAAGCTGAAATGATAGTAATAAGAAATGAGTATTCATTTTGCATCTCTTGGTTAAAAAATTAAACTTTACAAGACATGTTCTAATGTGCATATCAGTCGGCCTGCAAATAGTTTATCTAGCCACTCCACAGTGATGTAAGCCGTGTGGGAATTTGCTCCATCTTGCTGGAACCATTTGTCCCCTCCCCACACGCCACAACGGGCAACAATCCCCCCCCCCCCCCCGAAATAATTAAGCACCGGAATGTTACCCTCTTTATTGACAGTCACTGTCTCACCAACACCATGCTAAAATCAAAATAATCTGATAATGACCTTTTTTGAGGTTGCAACCCATGGGGAGAGTGCAATAGCATCTGAAGAACTTATCTGGTACTCCAAATGGAGTTCTTTCTGCTGACCTGACCTAATAGAGTGAAAATGGCTTCATCATTGAACTGCACATTCTGGAGAAAAAATCTGACATTTCTTCAGTCTCGTATTCGAACCACATTAATAACACATTTTTTTAAAGTTATTTTTTAAAACGAGATACAGATAGAACACTCATTTCAATTGTTATTATTTAAGTCTTTAAGAAAAGTCAAGATTTGATTGTCCTTTATTTCTGGTTCATAAGCCATGAGTGTGTATAGATGAGTCACATTTATACCGACACATCTGTATAGGCCTAAATTTTACAGAAATGCTGAGTAACAGAAATGTAGCGGCTCTGGCTGATTGAGCTGAGGCTCTGACTAGATTGGCTTCAGGGACAGTATGTCACTAACTGAGTTCAAAGTATCACAAATTACACAACAAGTTCATGCATATTGAAGTTTACACGTATGACAGCATTTTCACCGGAGAATCTAATACATGTACGTAAAGAGAAGGATGGGCCTATTTTAGACACCTTTCACACTTACTCCCTACAAACACCAGAGTAAGTGGAGCTCAGGTCAGACTGCCCCTGAAGAAGGCCAGCCCTGAACTTTTTGAACCAATGGACACATCAACATCATCATCATCATCATTAAAAATAAAAATACACTGAGAAATAAAATGGCACAGGCGTCTCACGTGCAATAAGCTGCATATAAAATAAAGCTGTCGGTTTACCACAAACCTAGGAGGTCAGACAACAGCTGATGGAATTAAATCAAACTACACTTGCCAATACTCCAGGCACTCTCTAGATACTTAATGTTGCGCAACTATTTCATATAATACCGAATAGTAACAGTAATTGTTTATTACTTAGCTAAGAAAATGTTCATCCGTGTAGAATCTTATTTCGTAAGTCTTTGCCACTAACGTTATCGACATGTGCGTGATTACCACCCAGTCACTCTGCTATAATTCGAGTGTAGCAGTGCCTGTTTTCAACGGCCATATGTTACCAGCTCTGTTTTCATCGTACTCTTTTTTCCATCTGAAGCTTTTTGGTAACCGTAGGTAAGATATGATGAAATTAGCTAAGACGTCGCATATTTAATGAAGTAAATGAACCGCAAACCTTCTATTTGCAAAGATACTTTAAACATAAAACCCCAATACTTAAATAATTAAAACAGCTACCTTTTCTTTTCCTTATGTCAAGACGACAAAAATCAAACACGAAAAGCATAACGCTGTATATAATGGTGGATGGCCTATTAATATCTGTTAAAATTATTTCAGTAGCAATATATTATTTTCGAATATAATGAACCAGAAAAGCAAACCGTTCGTCTTTTATTGAATATTTTCATTTACAAATGGGCACCATGTGCCTTTAAGCTACATGTGCCTGTTCTCGTGTGCTAACAGCCGCTGTTTTTTTTTTTAATTAAAATTTATTCTCCATTTCAGAGGATATACAATTAAAATAAATCATGTTGATAGAAAAAATACCACAATATAAGATTTTTTCTTCTCTAAATTCATATAGATGAATGGTGGCCAGGGAGAAATTTACCAGTATAGCAACATACTCCAGAACAGTGCTATTATAATGAATACTGTTTATGAGGCTGATGAAATTAACTGAATACTATGATACTGCTCACCTTGTAAGCACTTCAAACTGGTGCATATGTATATGAATGTAGTATTAGTACTTTTCGGATTACTGGGGAAATATAATAAACCAAAATGGATTATTTTATTGATAAACCTTAGGATAAAAATTGATATTTTACAGAAATAAAAATATTGTTTCATCAAACTGATTAGACTGCGTTTGGGACCAATGTTGCAGAGTATTAAGTCTAAATGAATTCCTTTAGATTTGAAAATTACTAGTGTCTTCTATGCTTTCTCCTAATAGCACTGCATATTTAGCAGTACGAGTGTACGTGTATATACAGACACTATTTAGTAGCATTTAATCTTCTTCCTTCCAGATAAGTTCGGTATTAAAGCCTATAAAATTAAATAGCACAAGGTACCTCAGGACTTCATCCGTGCATGCGTGGCAGATGAATATGGCCAATTAGTATGCAATCCCAAGCCAGTTCCTCTCCTGGTGCCGTACATACCCAGGTGTAAACGAGAGTTTACTGTAGGAACCTTCATCCAGAACTATGAGAGAAGCGCTGCCCTCTACCTGAGGTCATGGACGTTTAAACATTGGCTATCACCATAATATATTGAGTCTCACCATATAAATCAGCAATTGCTGCTCCGTAAGATTACGATAGATGGTAATTTACATTAAAAGAAATTAAAAATACAGACTATAAAAACATGGACTTGCACGTTTAAAAGGGCAATTTAGGATGAGTGAAATACACACAAACATTTTAATGATTAGTATAATTTATTCGATAATTTCACACTAAAGGTGCTTATCATATGAACCAAATCTCAACTACAGCAATTGGCAAAATAAAAACATAAATGAAAAAATAGGAGTTGATATGAAAATGAATAACTAAAAAAGTAAAACAGGATATGAGAAAGCTATAGATGAATAAATATAAATAGTGAAATAGCCACAGTTTTGAAAAAAAAAAAAACGTGATGACTTTGATATACAAACACACCTATGTCCCCAAAGAGAGAGAGAGAGAGAGAGAACCAATTTTAATTTTTTTTATTCTTTTAATCTAAAGCCAAGGGAGAAATAGGCCTACATCATCTACATGTACATGTATGTATATATTATTCATATTTGACTTACACTCAATGTCATGCACTCCATATAACAGTTGAAATTCCTGCGGCTTAAAAAAAAGAGGAGAGCATACACAAATAGATACATTATTGATACACGAAGCATTTAGACCTCGGATGGAGCCAAAGTATATGTGTTTCGGGGGAAGTCAAAATTCAATAGAAACGATCCTCAAATTCAAAATAACCCAAGACAAGGTCACGATACTATTTGTGCTGTGCAATTTTTCATGAACTTAGCATGTTATTCATATACAGCAATCTGCGTCGTTAACCACTGGTCCTACGCCCATGGCCAGTAAATTTTTATGGCTAGTAGATTTTTCAGAATATGTGAATTAAGTGGCCGGACATGACTATAAGAATCTGAAGTGTAGCTGTCGCCTAATATTTCTTAAAAAAAAAAAACTTCAACAAAATCAACGTCTTGTCATTACAAACATTCATGCAGTAATGGAACATGTCCCTGTCTGATTGATGTTTTTATTCGGACCAGTGAATCATGATTTGGACCAGTAGATTATAGGTAAGTAGTGGTCCGAAAGACCATTAAGTTCAAAGTTTATGGCACAAAAGAGAATGAATACAGGCGCTGGAAGATCCTTATTACATATAACACTTTGGCAAATAAATAAATAAATATCGTGAAGAGTCGAAAGATAATGAATTCAGTGGGTTATAGCCGATGTATTCAATGTCTAATTGATATACAGGTACTTGACGATCTCTCATTTTGTAATTAGTACCAGCTAGCTAATACTTAGACAGTCGGAATATAATGATATCTCTGGGTTTCGGGATATAGCCGTCGACTCCTAGAATTCAAGAAGAAAATAATTAAATTATAATTCGTTCGACATAAACACCAGTGTATGCATAACTTAATATAATTTAAATGATAACTAAAAGATATAGAATGTATGGGTAAAAATACATGCATAAATAAATCCATGGAGTAGCAATTGATTGAATATACAAACAAATAAATGAGGCAAATTCAAATCAGGTAGAACAAATAGATAAAGAAATACATTGACAATTGTACTAATAACTATTACATATAAACAATGGATCCAAAATTAGCACGGGGGCAAATAAAAAAGAGATAACATTTCGGTTACATACCCACTTGCAATGGGGTGTTCGGTGCCTTAAGAATTTGCCAATACGTTCTTTTAACTGGATCCTCCGATATTCCGTTAACCTCGGTGATGTAGTGACCAAGGGAGGTGTCCTTTGCCTTAAAACTATAGGCAAGATCAATGAAATTATTAATTTACCAGCTTGATCATTGATCACAAAATACTGTTTCGTCGAACGCTACAGTGTTTCGATGCCAATGCATTATTTTTATTTCAATAACGGACTAATTAACTCATTTCAATTCAATTCAATTACACGTAATTCCTGTACTAGTGCATGTATTTTGTACGCCATACATAAGGTCCAAATGTTTTACGACCTGTTAAAATTTTGGTACATAATTGTGGAAAATCGCAAAATGGTGTAAAGATTACACCCAAATGAATGGATTTGTATTCTCATTATGCTGTCATTAGCCGAATAAAAAAGTGAATTTTATATAAGAAATTTGAAAATCAAGCAGCCTACCTGAAATTTGATACTCTTTTCTGAAGAATATCCATAGAGACGTACAAGGATGATCCTATTGGAACGTTGACGTGGTAACTCTCTTTTTCATTGTGTCCTTCTATATTAGCAACTGCCTGGATGGTGAATGCTAGTTGTGTTGGGGTTGTAGTCGTACTGGGCGGACCTTGAGTAGTAGTGACAGGGGGCGTGGCCTTCTGACAGATCTTGATGTCTCCCAAATCAGCGTATGATTTGCCAGCAAGGGCGGGGAGAACCTGATTGGCAGCTGTCACTCCTCCAAACGAACCATCCTGTTCTGTTAGAATCAAAAGGCACAAATAAGCTGTGTATCATGCTACAATTTTAATTTATCCTTACATTCTAACAGAATGTCACAAAAAGTAGATAAAATAAATTGTCAAATATCAGTTTAATGTTATATAACATATATATTATTCAGGGGCGAAGCCAGAGCTATTTTCTGACAGTCTTCCAAATTATCTTTGTTGATCCATGTTCCATTTTTGACCGTACTTCCGACAGAAAAATAAAATACCGGTAAATGCAAACTCGAAAAACTGACCGTCTCCCGGAAGACCCAGAAGACGGCCTCAATCCGCCCCTGTTTTTACCCCTTATGCATTAAGAAAGTCTTTACTTACGTTGATGGGTCAAGAGGGAAAGTTGAGCTTTTTCCTTGATCTGATTTCGACTGCTTTTATCATCTGCATACAGAGCCTAAATAACAAAAGATTTGAGCATTCAGAGCACAATACTTACTTATTTTGTGCATGAGTCCTGACAGGAAAAGGCCTTGGGAAAATTCTGTATGATCTGTGATATCCCATTCAATTATTATTTGCAATTAGATTAGTTTGCCTTTTACTGGTATTCAAACAACCATCTGGTTTAATATGAACATTGGATTAATGTGAAACATGTCATGACCTCGTCATATTTTACACTGAATAGTTTTAGCTGTATACCTGAACTGCCAGTCCAGTAGTGTATTGGTTGCCAAATGAACCATCCTTCTTGATATTCGACAGTATATACTGGATCCCGGTGTTGATGGCAGGTGTGACGTCAGCGGCCCCTGTCCGGTCTCTCACACAAGACAATGCAGTCACTGATATTGCAGCTTCATCTGGAAACGGAGACAGGAAACGGAAGTGAAATCGCTTGCAGAAAGGGACGAAAAATGGAAAGTGTAAGTGTAATAGAAAGCAAAAGATTAAGAAGGTGGTGGATTTGAACATGTAAGCAAATTTATTAATTGAACAAGCAATCATACGACCAATAAGGCATAAAATAAAATAAAAAGACAATCATGCACAAAACGATATTATATGGAAAAATATATGATAAAAAGAAGATGACATTACCAACTCCAAAAGCATAATTTCCAGCACCATCCACAAGACGTTTGTAGTACGTCTCATTTATAGCACCAGAGTTGCACAGAGCTAACACAGCCCAACTGTAGGCGAAGTTCTGGTTAAAATAATACTTGGGAAAGTTGTTCATTTGGTTCATGAGAAGTTTTATGAGGTTATTGCCATTGAACTTTGTCGGATTTTGACAGGTAGACACAAGACCGTTGATGAACTGGCCAAGTTTCCCGCCATACCAAGTAGGCCAGTCAATAAACAACTTAGGTTGGAAAAAATTGGTGACAAAGGTTTCTCAATTGATTCTGGTCCGTTGAAGGCCCAATATAGCCCAAAAAATTTTCCCCATGAATCCCCCCATGGCAAAGTCTCATTTTCCACAAAAATCCAAAATGGCCGCTATTGAATAGGGTGGGTGGACTTGAAATCCATAACTTGGGAACCCAGTGTCACAGAAACATGCTTTAAGTATCAATTCCTACTAAGTGAGGGATCCCCAATCTTTTGAAACTAGTCTCAAGGTCACTGGAGGTCAAGGTCATGACCTTATTACAAAGTCAAGGCAAATTTGGAGAAAAAAACCCATAATGTCTATATGACAGTTTCCCAATGTCACAGAAACATGTTTTAAGTATCAACGCCTACTAAGTGAGGGATCCCCAATCTTTTGCAACTAGTATCAAGGTCACCAGAGGTCAAGGTCATGATCTTATTACAAGGTCAAGGCATTTTTGGAGCAAAAAAACCTCTTAATGTCTATGTGACAGTTTCCCAGTGTCATAGAAACATGTTATAAGAAACAATACCAATCAAGTGGGACACTACCAAACACTTGTAACTATTTTCAAGGTCACCAGAGGCCAATATTATGAAATAAATTCAAGGTCAAGTGAATGATATCATATTATCTATATCTTGGTAACCGTATGCCACTAAATCATGCATGTTTAATGTATCAATTCCTTCTAAATGAGAAGTAAACAATCAATTGCAACTAATTTAAAGGTCACCAGAGGTTAAGTTTATGACCTCTAATTACAAGGTCGTGAGGTTTTCAAGCAAAATTCCATACTTTCTCAATTACCAAATGTGTCAGAAACGTGTTTAGCGAGCCAATTAATGCCCTGTAAATGGAGCCCTGTTTATCATTTGCAACTATTTCCAAAATCTAGGAGGTACAGGCTTGATCTTCTTGCAAGGTCATCATGAAATTTAATGAAAAACTGATTCTAGGGTGTGCTAAATACAACACATAAGATTGTTTAAGAGCAAAATATGCATCTCCATTTTTTATGACAAATGTTACATTTTATAGAGCGACCTGAGCCCATTGTGGTTTATGTAAATACTTAATTTTAGTGCAGGTGCTATAGGCATAAGCTCTCTTCAAGTCTGCCCAATGATTGACCTAAAGCCTTCTTGTCCTACCTTTTTATGTATAATCTACTTTGGAGTATCTGTGTGCCATTGTAGAGAGGAGATAGTGGATAAAGCATATTTAT
Source organism: Lingula anatina (assembly GCF_001039355.2). The sequence continues at coordinate 7,179 of NW_019776107.1, read as the reverse complement.
TTGTCCATTTAATCAGTATCTGTATTTGGTTGCTTTTATGACAACCAAAGGCCAGCCATTACTGAATTGCCAATGGTAAAGTGTGTTGATTCTTAATGGTCGATTCAATATCTCTAGCTCCATCATGGATGGGTGAGGTCTAAAAGCTATACCCTCTCCCAAGCCTACTGCGCATGCTGACACAAGTCGGTACTTGTGTTAATTGGGTAATTTTAATGTGCTGAGTGAGAAATTAAGAACTTTTTTTGTGTGAAGACAAACTTGTAGATGGTGCAATTTGAGTGTCATTTCAGCATCTTTTTTCCTAAATATCCCAATTTTTGGTCCTGCAGTGGGATTCTGAAATAGGCAGCAGGTCATTTGCTGGGAAGAACTTGTTCACCACAAGTGAACACTCTATTAGAAGGTGTAGTATGTTTTGGTCGATAAACTTTAAAGCTGCTGTTTCGTGGTGTGCTCATCTGTGTCAAAAGTAGTTACATGTTTTCATATCATGCCAGCTCCTGTCAGATTGGAAAACTAGTACTGAGACATGATTGCAACCTGGAAGTTTTTATCAGGTCTGTTAGGATAGGAAACTGGCTACATGCTCTCGTCATCATCCTCCGTTTGCTTTGCTGCAGCTCAGTTGACAGTCATTGTGTCGAGCTTGCGGTCTCAAAAAGGGGGAGGGGGGCTTTTTCTGAAAAAGTGGACCTTCTACCAAGAAATATTTGTGTAATTAGATAAAATTTTATCCAGAACGTCACTGGCTACAGGCCTGTATTTGATTGTCAAAGCACCAAGGACAAGGGACGTACAAACGGTTGTAGCTGGGATTTTGTATCCTTCAGTTTGAAGCTGACCATGTAGAAATAACCTTCTGACAAATATTAAGTGATCAGGTGGTAATAAATGCTTATTGCATGTTGTGCATTAATCCAGACTACCTTATCCTCAAGTTGTATTGAAGCAAATAGGCCAACTTATCTGCAGAGGACACATTTGCCTTTTAATCACTGTCCATCATGCAGTCAAATTGCTCCTTAAATTTGTCCAGGAAAATGTATTTCTTCTCTGAAAAGGACTCTTATTTACCCATACCTAACTCTGCTATGCCATATCTACATGTAGACCTATTGTTAAAGACCCACAGCTACATGTAGCAATTGTGATAAACTTGTGGCTAGTAAGTTTGAAGATTTGAGAGAAGCATTGGAAGTGAATATCTGAGAAATCATATATATATATATATATATATATATATATATATATATATATCCAACATGAATTAATTCCCCCATTGCAGTAGTATAGAATGCTGTAATAAGATTCTGAATATTCCAATTTTTTACATGTCTTATGTGAGGCTACAATGGTGATTGTATAACAGGCTGTCTTTGCCCAGTATGAAACAAGTTCATATTATGTTATTAAGCTTTTAGTGTACTTTTAGTTCCTGTATAATGTAAAACACACATCTTTATTTAAACATAGATATAACACCTAGGCCCTAGTGGTTTTGAAATGGGTACAGTATACCCTTAAGCCTTGTAAACTGAATGCCATTTATTTAAATGAGTACTATGCAGTAGCAGCGATGCCTTTTCTGTAATGAAATATTCTTTAAACAATCACCTGTGTTGTATTTGATAAGTGTAAAATCAATTTTTCTTAAATATTATGACAACCTTGTTATAAGGATATGACCCTGACCTGTGGTGATCTTAGAAATAGTTTCAAATGATCGGCAGTATGTCACTTGTATGAATCGATACTTTAAACATGTTTCTGTGACATTGGCCGGGTTATCAAAATGTAGACATGATGGCATTTTGTCCGAGCTAAAAATGCCATGACCTTGAAAATAAGGTCATAACATTGGCCTCTGGTGCCTTGAAAGCAATTGCATATTATTCTCAGAACCTCACTTAGTAGGAAATGATATTTAAACATGCCTCTGTGACATCCAATTACAAAGGTTTAGCTAATATGGGAATTTTCTGCTCGAAAAATGCAGTGTCCTTGAAATTAGGGTCATGACCTTGACCCCAAATGACTAAATAAATTTGCAAAAGATTGGCGGTGCATCATTCAATAATAGTGGATACTAAAATATGTTTTGTGGCATTAGGTTACCAATATATGGACATCACGTCATTTTTTGCTCGCAAAATGCATAGATCTTATGATTAGGTCATGACCTTGACATCCAGTGACCTTGAAAGTGGTTGCAAAAGATTGGGGATCCCTCACTTAGTAGGAGTTGACACTTAAAACATGTTTCTGTGACATTGGGAAACTGTCATTTAGACATTATGGGTTTTTTTCTTCCAAAAATGCCTTGACCTTGTAATAAGGTCATGACCTTGACCTCCAGTGACCTTGAGACTAGTTTCAAAAGATTGGGGATCCCTCACTTAGTAGGCGTTGATACTTAAAACACGTTTCTGTGACATTGGGTTCCCAAGTTATGGATTTCAAGTCCACCCACCCCATTCAATAGCGGCCATTTTGGATTTTTGTGGAAAATGAGACTTTGCCATGGGGGGATTTATGGGGAAAATTTTTTGGGCTATATTGGGCCTCCAACGGACCAGAATCAGTTGAGAAACCTTTGTCACCAATTTTTTCCAACCTCAATGGGGAAAATATGCTCGTTTACTGGCCTAAAGCGGCCGTGTCCAAACTTGGGTAGCTGCAGAAAAAGTTACGCTTGATTCATTTATCTATGCATTCATTATTTATAAGTACGTGTATGTTATAAAAATTAAAGCAGATACTATATATGGTGAATGTATATATTAAGAAGGCACTCAGAGAACGCAGACCTATCCATGGCAGCTAAATTTGTATTCTCGTTAATCGCTTATTTATTATCCAATCAATCAATCAATCAATCAATCAATCAATTCTAATTAGTACTATTTAATAATTGATTACCTATTTTATTAAGTCAATTCTAAGAATTATTAATTATGTGACAATTAGCTAAATAATTAGCCAAGAGATTAATTAAACTAAACCACCAAAATATAGCGCAATAAATTCCTCAATAACACTTTGTATAATTTTGGTAACAAGCACACAAATAAATAACTTATAATTAACCAATATTTGATTGATGGCTCATCACAAAAATCTTGTCAGATTTAAATACGTTAGGCCTTTCTGACCTTTTCTAAAAATTATCATCAATATCCATAGATGTAACTTTTTGAGTTTGGCTGGTAATAATGGACAAGACATTTAAAAAGACAAACGGAGGTAAAACAACCTCCTTGACGAAGCTAACTACCCAGTACAAACTGTTACTGGTCAGATACCAACGTACTTTCTTATAGCTGTCAGGAGAACCAAATTCATTTCTTTGACGCTGGCGACGGTGTCCAGGTTGTTGGGACCATACCAGCCATCTCCGTCAGCTAACTGAAGCGCCGTGATGGCCTCCGCCTCACTTCGCATTCCCCAACCCGATTCGGCGTTCCGGGCCTTAAGCAGCCATTTCATCCCCTTCTCTCTCGCCTTGTCAATGACTGAATTGGTGAATATTATCAATATACGATATGCAATTTATGTTCATGTAAATGAAGAGATCACAGAAAATGTTGTTACTGAGTGCAAATTTGAGCCTTGCATTTTATCAGTGAAAGGAAAATACATTATCTACTTATGTCTACCAACATTGTTGGTTGGCTAGGGGGGCTTTCCCTTGTTTTTTCACTACTAATTGGCATCCATATTACTTATTTTGTACGAAACATGATGTTTTGTGCCATGCTTGATATATGAACATCACATATTACTTACCACTTTTACACTGCACAGATACCAAGGTGAATAAAACAGCATAAAATATCTTCATGGTGTTCTGTTTTTCACGTCGGGTTTTGCCTACAAATATCTATGCACACAAGCCTGCACACGTGCATAGATCAGTGAATGGTTTCCTTTTATACTTGTTAAATTGGATGTGCAAATGAGGTGTCACCTGATGTGTTACGTATATATTTCAGAGAAGGAAGTGAACTCTGAACTATGTCTGAATCTGTGTGGATTGAAAGGTTTTCGATTCCTATGTTTTTACTGTCCCAGCGATTAATTGATTGTTTGGGTGAACGCCCATTGGGTTTTGCTTGATCGCCTTAATGGCTGGCTATATTCTTCCCGTCTGAATGTGGAGCATGAACTATAGTGATTCGTGTAGACCATACCCTAGGTTCTAGATTTCGGTTTTGCCAGCTCAATCTTGATTTATTATATAACCTACATCAGCAACACCGATACTAGCCACAAATTGCATACTGGGGGCGTGTTCGAAAAATTTTTGCCTCAGACACTTCCATATTTGGCAGTCACATGTCTTGTACGTAACAGCTCTGCCCCGCTTTGAGCTGCCGTCATCTCGTCAGATGACACAAAGAACAAAGAAGCAAAATGGCTGATTCGGAGTTTGAAGTTTGAACTAAGAATACTTGCAGTCGGAAATCAATGCCACATTACAACCACCTTTCTGCTTTATAAACCTTTTGGGTGTGTAGCCATTGCGTAATTCTTACACTGGTATCTGCCATAGCTGTCAAACTTGACACACAGCAAGCTCGTGGTAGATATAGGGAGCAATCTAGCTTTTTAGTGCTCTGACAATCAGGGTAGTAGACTATAGATACAAGTAAATTTATCTCGTAACTCACAAGGTTTGTTGTTGTTCTCTATCAGTCATATGGCTACTGACTGCGCATAGAAAGGTATTCAGGACAGACCGCAGGCGCTGAGATGACGTCAAGTTTGCAACCATTTTGTAAAATGAAGGCAACTTTCCAGATGTTTAAATAGCTCCTGCACCCACTTCACCAAGAGTTCCCACAGCATTACTTTCAGCTTTAAAGTCAGTATATCTAAAACGAAGAAGTGATATTTTATTTTACCAAATCTGCTTAAAATGAAAAGTAATCCCCCCAGAACATACATGTTTGAAGAAAATCTGCATAACTAACCCATTTTAAACTATCTGATCTATTCATATTAGTATCATTCATTGTGTGATAATACAATTTTTAACGTTGTCATATGTGCCACAAATTGCATCTCTAATCAAGATGCGTTTATCTTGGTACTCCCTGCTATCGGATAAGTTATTCTCTATACCTAGTGCATTATTTATAGGCGATAAGATTATCGCATTGTTTTCCATTAAAACAACGGGATCCTTTGTCATGATTCTCAATATCTCGATCAGAAGTAGCAACCAAGCTAATTCGGCCGTAACGAATACATTTCTGTGATAAAATTGTACTGCAAAGAACAATGCAAAATTCGAATTTTAGGCCACTAAAGGGGGGGGGTCAGAATAAGATGATATAAAAAGCATAAAATGCATAAAACATGTGACAACAAAGGGTCCGGGGCAATCAGTTATATGTAGATTAATGCTGTTTCATCTGAAGCTTTTTGACGGCATTTTGGGAGCCGTTATTTAAAGTATGAGGGAAACATTAAAGTTCGTGCATATTCAACAGAGTGACGCTATGATGCGTTGTCATTTGTTTCTTTTCATTTGCATATTATTGAACTGTTTCACAAGATAACACCGCTATTTAAACCCATTAGTCTCTATTTCCATACCTGTTAATATATCCCTTTTAATTTTATCTCACTCGTATTCAGTTTACCTTTTTTCAGCACCCCTTCACACATTTAAATATTTCCCGGTTAATTTTGTACCGTTTTTTTATTTTACCGTGCACTGGGTCGCACTCACCCTGGTATTACATTGTGTAGCATCACATTTCGAGTCTGACTGAATCTCCTTTTGGCAATCTAGGTAATAGCCGTAGTTATCACGTAGACTGGACAAGGGTCATAATTTGACACTGAATTATTGTGACTTCGAAATAGGAGTCTTTTTTTTTTTTGCACCGTAATATCTGGCGATTTTGGCCATCGTTGACAACACGTGTTAATTTTACAGCTTCTCTGAGTTCAATCTGCCGTTTATGACATACAGGATAGATTAGCAAAGTCTAATTTCAATATTTTGCTAAAAATTAAGAGATCAAGTTAAATTCTTTCTGCCCAGAATTTCTTCAGCTACCCATTTTGCTTCCCACGTCCCCATATTTTTTTTTGCTCCTTTATCATCATGTAACCAGCTGATAACGTCGTGAAAACGTTATTTGTTATTTGGATTATTAGGCCTATTTTAAATAACCACACGTTACTGCAAGGAAAGACACAACGCGTTCGAGCAGGCTGCTCCACCCCTCTAACAACTTCATTTACAAGGGGAAGTGTTAGGCCAAATTGTTGAGTCTTGTATACATGGGGTCGCAAAGCATTTTTTCTGTGACAAGTTTGAAAAGCTAAACGTGGTGTTCAGCGGCTCCACGCGTTTAGGACTTCTACACCTATAGCAGCTCCATATGTTTAGCAGCCTCACGCGCTTAGCAGGGGAAGCGCTTAGCCAATGTGCTTAGCTTGTGATAGACTTATTATAGAATCATATGCTGGTGAAGCTAAACACATAGCTAAACGTGTAACACTGCCAACGTGGCTTTTTCTTCTGTGAAACGCTTGAAAAGCTATACATGTTTAGCTTTTACATATATTTCTAAATGCGTATAGGTGCCTAACGTGTGTTGTATGTATTTAAATGCTAAACACTGTTTTTACAGTGTGTATTTAATAACAATAGTGTTCTTCTAGCCAGCAGAAAAAAATTACATGTGCATGTATGCAAATAAAGTCAAACTCGCTTTACTTCATGCCACCCTCGTATTCATTATACGTTCCTTCAACAAATAGCACTTTATAAATATATATCCCCTCTTGTCATTAACGACCATTTGTTTTAGAGAGGATGTTTGAAATCTAACATGTCAAAACCTTGTGTATGATTTTCAAAGTCATATAAGCTATCTGTCACCATGTTGACCTATTTGTGGCCTGGGATATATTCATACATAGCAACATACTGGAGCGATACCGTGAAAAATGCATGCACTTCTAATACTGTGCATTTGCTAAGCCGATATGACTTGGACTGAAAGATGCTGCTACCTTCACTATGTAGATTCTTTAAAATGTCTTCCCTTGCAAATGCGACATTCAAATAATGCTGAGAGGTTTAGTAAATCAACATATTTAAATCAACATATTTTCATTTAAACTCCTACTGTGCATGGCGTTTCAGTATATAGG
>NW_019776106.1:6641-103866 GCF_001039355.2 Lingula anatina | reverse complement strand
GGGATTTGAGGTGCCAAAAAAATCATCGCAAAGGTTAAAAAATGCAAAGTTGGTATCAATTCTGTGAGAAAATGCACTCATGGCCACTAGACAATCATTCAACAATCTGTTTACAAAGGAGTACTGTTTTTAGCCAACTCACTTCATGCCAAAAAGCTCACCCTCCCTTAAGGAGCTATCCCCCAGGCCAATTGGCGTGTTGTGTTGAAAAAAATTACTGTACTTATGGCAAAATGAACCCACAATTTCTGACTTCTGATTGAGCAATAAATAACAGTTAAAATGCATCAGAATGCAGTATTATACATACAGTTTTTTAAAATTTTCCATACCCCCCCCCCCGTCGGGGGCTTTGCACCCTTGTGTCCGCTTACTGCCCCCCCCTGGCATTTTGATCAGGCTACGGGCCTGTAAATACCTTTTTAACCGCAACAATGAGGACAATGAGCAGAAGGAAAAACGTTGGGTGGTTAATTAAACAACAGTTTTTACTCAAAAAGTGTTTTCTTTTATCCAAAATTCTAATTTCAAGAGGGGACCATTGGTGTTTTTTTTTTGTTTTTTTTTTTCAGAAATCGAAGGGGATGGGGGGGGGGGGGGCAAGACCCCCTGACACTCCCTAAATCCGCCACTGCACTAAGAGTCAACGGTAACTGCAAACTCCCCTAAACTTAAAAAAAAATGTATTTCAATTTTAAACAAATTTATCTATAAAGTCTATATAATTGATTTTACAATTTACATATTTGATAAATTCATTTTTAACGATGCCTAGGTCTGGTGATAGAAGTGAACACATCAGACCATATAGGCCTATATATATATACTAGTATATGCAAGTGCATTTGTACGAGGGTCGTTTGAAAATACTAGTATGTACTAAGAGCCTCACACGAACAGAAAAGCCATGGCTGAACATTTTGTTTTGGTCACATACATGAACTGCCACTTAATTATAAAAACATACTACGGAAAACTGCAGTATCACGTACAGATCTCATTCGAGGACAAGGGGGAAAAACATGTTTGAAAAAATTAGAAAACCGGCATGAATTTAGATGGAATGGTAATCGGTACTTTTCCACCAGATTTTTTGTCCTAAAAATGTCACCAAACTGGAGCCGAACAATTTAATTGAGACGTATCCAACTACAAATGTTTTAATTTTTGAGTGGGCAATTTTAAACAAACAAGAAAAATCGGGTACGTACGGATAGAATTTAGTCCCAAAATATTACACGTCCCTATACTCCCGTTACCGATAGATACATAAAGGAAAAACTGAAAAAACGTCTTTTTAGATTTAAATACCGATAGATCCGATTTTTTACTGCTGTCCTATATATTTGCGTTCCTATAAATACGACGTCCTCATAAACCCACGTCCTTTAAATCCGCTTACCTATAGATCCACGTATTTTGATATCCAAATACCGATAGATCCATTACAGGTATACTTTTGCTCAAAATGGTTGGTATACTACTCAGTACATAAAATGCAATTCTTTAAAACGACAGTACACATATAATTAATCCTTTCAGCAATATATTATTCTACTAGATCGTTTTCACACAATACTCAGTGAAAGAACATAAAAAGAACAAAAATGTGTTCTATATTTCACAGCGCTTACTGTTCTAGCGTCAGAACACTGTTTAAAGCGTTCTCAAAATGTAACATTCGAACACGTAAAAATTAAGTGTTCTGAGTTTACATGTAAATGTGTTCTAAACAAAACAAAACAAAACAAAAAAAAAAAAGAACATAAAAATGTGTTCTGTATTTCACAACGCTCAGTGTTCTGGCGCCAGAACACTGTTTAAAGCGTTCTCAAAATGTAACATTTGCACACTTAAAATGTGTTCTGTTTCATGTTTACGACGCGTTCCCGAACTTTAGAGTGTGATAGACGTGTAGACGCGAACGTACATGTATGTCTTGTTTGAACACCTAATAAATATATAAATACATAAATAAATGAATAAATAATAAATATCAGGTTGTAATTAAGTCAGATCACTAAGTGGATCAGTATATATTCGCAGCCAGACTATCACTCGAAAGCCTCATACCTGTATCACAAGTTGATGTCGGCCTTTTAGCCGATTACGATGTCAGATAGATGAATCTAGCGGTACCTGGATCTAAAGATACGTGGGTTTATAGGAATCTGTTGGTGGATCTATCGGAACGTAAATTTAACGAGACATAAATCTATTGAGACGTGTATGTATAGAGACGTATCTATCGGGACGAATATTTTATTGGGACGTTTATCTATATGGCGGACCCCGAAAAATCAAGATATGTAGGCTACAGTTCAATCTTTGTGTGTGTGTGTGTGTGTGTGTGTGTGTGTGTGTGTGTGTGTGTGAATTTAAAAATGGAAAACATATTCCTTCATGATCGAAAAGGTTGCGTCTGAGTTATGGTTCAAAATCTGTTTCAGTATCGAAAGTGAAACTACTGCATGGTAGCGTTTCCACGCTGTTACCGTGAAGGAGCTGATATTTTTAAAAAATGTTAATTAAAAACAAATTACTGTTCTTTATTACATTAAAAGAAGGGAATGGTGTCAAAATTACACAGAAGTTGTGATACATGTTTGTTTTTATAATGTTAATATCTGCCGGTCAATGTATCTTGTTCGTACTAGACGAGCAAATATTAAACCACTAGTTGCTCCCGTCTTGTGTTATACATCAAAATATGGCGGCATTTACTGGCGAGGGCCCTGGTGAGGGTGAAGTATTTGTAAATGTGATCACACTACAGAGAGCCTAGTGAATTTGTTTACAAGGTTAATTTTTAAAATATGCCATTTAAAGTGATGGAAAACCACATTTTCGACACCCTGCGCTTGCCAGGTAATAAGGTAATGCAAAAGTTATTTCGTTGTTACGGAAGAAAAATACCCTGACGTTCAAACAGTCATTATAGTTGCCGTTCATGTGACTTTAGGGATTGCTGTTGAATTCGCCTTGTTACGTATCAGTGATATATTTATGCCCAAGGTATGGATATAAATGAACTTGAATTGGAACTTAGTGAAGATCTTACCCAAGACGATATCGAAAGCTTAAAATTATTGACAAAAGAAAGCCTTGTTTTGAAAACGGACGATAATGATGCCAAACGCTTTTTAACGTCTCTTAGAGAATGTTGCACTCCGTTAGAGAAATACTACGAAACACTAGAGAATCTACTCTCTAAGCTCAAAAAAACTGTGAGTTTTTCGTGCGGAGAGGTTTATTGGAGTGATCGAGTCAAAGAACATAGAATCAAATACGAAACCTGGCGCAAAGAAAAAGGCATTCAAGGAAATCCAAACTTTTTTGGCAGAAAACATTATCTGGAACAACTAGAGAGTGGTCTATATGAAAAAAGCATTAAAGGTTTGTAGGCCAAAGAAAGTTTTAAAATTAACAGTAAAATATATATATATATATATATATATATATATATATATATATATATATATATATATATATAATGAAAAGCATCACATGCTTGCAATTACATACATGTATAGATTAATAATAAATTCCATAACTATAAGTTACTTTCTAGGTAAAACATATAATTGAAAATTACAAGATGTATGATGTGACATTGTGAAGGCAAGTATTTATATAATGTAACATTTTGAACAGCAATCAGAATCTTCTTTTTTCCTGCTCATATTACTAATTTAACAAAATTAATATTTATAATTTCACTTGAAATAAGTTACTAGTATGTTTTTTGGTTTTTCTTGTTCCTTTTTTAACAGAGCTGTACAAAGTGATGTATACTTTGTCATTTGTAATAATAGTTTACAATTAGTGTGCTTTCTGTCAACAGCAATATGTATCTGTGGTCTTGGAGGGCTTGGGAAGTCTGCACTGGCACGTGAAATATGTTCTAGGATTGCATGGAAGATAAAAAAGGTTGAGATAAGGTAGGTTATTTTGTCTAAAACATAGATATCTAAAACAAGGCAAGGTGTTTTTGTTGAATATGGAGCTTAAGAATTACATTGTCATTTGAATCTTGATTTAGGACCTTTTTTTTATTTATAATGTATGTATATAGTGGTTTTTCTAAATTAGCCTTTTTTAAAAAATGTTATCATCTTTTAGTATTGCAGTATCAAAAACAAATTATTTAGCATTCTTTTTTAATATCACTTTAAGGGAAATGATTTATGTCATTTTTGTGCTTTGTGAAACTGTAATATGACTTTAACAACTTGAACAGGCCCATAGGCCATTGGAGGGTTCTAGAGAACCATCTTTTTGAAGGTAAAAGCCTTGCTGTGAATATAATATAGATCTACCAGTTGATACTATGACATTTTCCAAATTGGCTCAACTAAAAAGATAAAAAGGACCACCTTTTCAGAAAAAGTCCCCCGTCCCCTTGAAGTGCTATCTATATATATATTCATTAAGGCAGAAGTTAACATATATATCTCCTCTTAACAGGGCAAAAGACACTATCAAAGAATTTCTGACCACAGTTGTCATCAATCTCATGACTCACTCTGATCAAAGAAAACCTATGCTAACAGAGGCAGACCTCACAGATTCATTACTCAGCATTTTAAATACTGAGAACGGTAAGTTCATTTATTCTTATTACATACACTTGGATCATACAATTTATAAAAAAATCCATGTTACATTTTACTTAATATATCATATGGATGGCCTTAAATTTCTATTAATACCAATATTCTTGAGTAATGAAAATGTACTAATTCCATTGGCTGTAGTCTTATTGGTATCTGAGATTAACTGAAATAAAATGCTGAGGCACTCACATTTTGAGACACAAATTTTAGCTCATACTCTTGTGCATCATTTTCAGAAGACACTGTAGTCATTTTGGATGATGTTGATAAGCTGATGGGGAGCAGTAACAAAGACAACTTTCTCAACCTCATGCATGATATAGTTTGCAGAATGAACCCTGATTCAAAGGTAATTTGTACTCGAAATCCACAAAGAAAGAACTGGCTTTTTACAATATACAAAGCCCTTAAAATGAAAACTGTGCAAATGAAATAGCAGTATGTTCTTCATGAAAATTCCTTATACATGTGTATTTTGTAAATTATGTACTTACCTTACTGAAGGATAAAACATATTTTGGTATGGACCAAGGTCCTTTGGATTAAAACTTAATTTTGAAAATAATTTTGGAATATCTTTGAGAGGAATTTTTTAGAATAACAAAAACTTGCAGCAGATCTGGTCAGTGTTAGGATTTTCTATATTACATAACAGCATAATTACTTGAGATAAGAGATCTTTCTGTGACCAAAAGGATTTGTATGATGTCTCATTTGTTGGCTTGTTTTAATTTTGTTAGGTGAAACTTTTGATTACATCTAGAGTTGAGATGATGGTTGAGGGGAGGTTTGGTGGCTTGATGCAAGAGATAGAACTCAAATCAATGGAGCAGAGGGAAGCAGAAGAACTTCTCCAAAAAACTGTTTGTATGAACAGTGTAAGCATTAATTAATCTTTCCATAAATTGGTGATACATGTAATTGCCATAGTATCATAATTTAATATAATAGTTTTTTTAAGTTGATTCATATTACACAGTCTAACAGACATGCTTCTATTGTGTCATACTTAGAATAAACAGATATTTCTAATGCTTTGTGTTCAGGGCCAGACATGTCATGTGGCATTAACTGACAGCCAGTGTTCCACCCTAGCCCATCTGTGTGGCTGCAGTCCACAAGCATTGCTAGTTGTGGCAGACCTAATGAGACAGGGGGACCTACAACCAGATGACATCATCAGCCGTCTCCAGCCAGGGAAACTGAAAGCCACAGCCACTTTGCCACCAGTTCACAGATGCTTACAAGAAATGTTTATAGCACTTCCTGGAGACATGCAGAATTGCTTGGTTTCACTTTCCGTGTTTGACTCCAGCTTTGATGCGGAGGCTGCTTACTTTGTGTTCAGAGAACTTCAGCCAAAGGAGTCTCGCAGTCAATATGCCGAAGAAGATGCAAAATTTGACTTGAGGTGTTTGATTGGCCATCATCTGGTGGAGTTTGAGGACTACAGTATTTACTCTAATACTGTTACCATGGGTTATAAGAAATCTTCTTTGGGAAGATATTCCCTTCATCCATTGGTGAAAAATTTTGCTGAAGGCAAGGCACTGGAAGAGAACTTTAGAAATATAACTGTAAAAGGGATGAATGGCTTTGTTTTGTTCTTTGAGCAAAAAGCAAAGGAGATTCACAAACAAGGGCTTGGTGTTTTTTCTGTTGTGGTACAGCAGGTGATGTCACTGTATCTTAGGACCTATATGAAGATAGCTGTTAATAACCCCTGTACAAGTGAAAAAATGTCAACCATTATGGTCATCAATATTTTCATAGAAAATCTGTCTGATTTAAGTGAGAGAATAAAGTACTTAGCAGAAGCCCAAAAGAAAGCTGAAGGAACTGGAGATGTCATAACATCTTGTTACAGAATGCTTCAGACTGCCAGGTGTTATTTAGATTTAGAACAATATGATGAAGCTGAAGCGATATGCAAGCAGGCTTCACTGTACTTTCAGGATGACTCTGTAAAACACAACTTTCCAATACAAACACTCTATCATTATGTTTGTGGCAATATATTTTACAAAAGAGAGGTTTACGAAGGTGCTTTTCACAGTTTTTCAGAATGCAAGAGATGCTTAATGAACATTAAAGGAGAATTTGATGTTTCTCTTGATGACGTGGAAAACTTCATCGGGTCTGTTTACTTTTCACTTCGTCAATATAAAGAGGCAGAGAAACATTTTAGTATTGCTCACCAAAGACAGAAATCAAAGGGAAATTTGACCCCTGTGACTTGTGCTAACATTGCCAAAGCCCTAAAGGCCATGTGTAGGGATAAATTGTACAAGAATGAGCACCCAGATGATAATTTTAAGGAGCTTTTTGAAAAAGCAGAAACCCTTAATTCGGATGCTTTGGACATTGCAACAAAAAATGGTGATTTCTCCCTGAATAGAGCAAAACTGCTGAGAGATTTTGCAGACTTGTATCAGGCCAAATTTGAAGTCCTGCAGAATTATGAAGAAGAAAATGTTCCTTTGGTGAGAATTGGGGAAAAGTCGAGTGCTTGCAAACGCTGTCTTAAAGATGCCAGCAAGCTGTTGGAAGAGGCTGTGGGTATTGCCAAGAAGAGAGCAACTCCTTACCACAGGTTCAAATTTGACTGCATGGTGTTCAGGGCATTTGTTCTGAAGGAGCTGGGGGAATATGAGGAAGGGTTATGTGAAGGTGATTTCTTCTCCTAGTATGTTATTTAAAATCTATTTTTAAACGTGTTATTTTATGCAGAAGTGTTTAGACTGTATTGATTTTGGTATCTTTATAATGCATTTCTTGTGTGATTGTTGAGATTGTGTCTGCATAAAACAGAAAAGAACTCCAGCTGCAATTAGGAGAAAAAACATGGTATAATGGTATATAATACATTGGTGTGCAGTACACAGGTTTTTATATATATTGTAGGCAATTCTTCCCAGTACTTTGAAGAAGCAGCAAGACAAGTTAATGATCTGTCCAGTTTACTGTCCAGCACTCCACACAATGAGGGACTGGATCCTCAAGAAAAATCTTTTTTAACACTTGAAGAAGATGTGTTACCCATCTTGAAAAAACTCAACAGATCTATGGATTTGGAAAGAATCAGAAAGATAATAATAGTAAGTACAAGCAATTAAAACTTACAGCAACTTGTAATTTTACATTTAGTCAGCCTTAAAGTAAAAAAAGAATTTGAAATAGAAATTGTCATATTTGCTTACTTTTAAAATTTTGATGAAAATTTCATGGCAGGACTATAAGAAAAAACATGGTATGGAGGAAAGTGAATCGGACAGGGATACCAGTGATGAAGACTGTGGTGCCCCCTCTCCCCAAGAATGTTCATCATTTTCTGATTCAGATGGTTTGTCTCCTGCAAATGAGAATGTGGATTCCAGCTCTCCACCTCACAAACTGTTTAAATGGAGCCCAGACAACAGTGAAGAGACAAAAAAGAGAAATGAAATTGTTAGTCCTGCCAATCATTGATATAGTGTGTGTGTGTGTGTGTGTGTGTGTGTGTGTGTGTGTGTGTGTGTGTGTGTGTGTGTGTGTGTGTGTGTGTGTGTGTGTGTGTGTGTGTGTGTGTGTGTGTGTGTGTGTGTGTGTGTGTGTGTGTGTGTGTGTGTGTGTGTGTGTGTGTGTGTGTGTGTGTGTGTGTGTGTGTGTGTGTGTGTGTGTGTGTGTGTGTGTGTGTGTGTGTGTGTGTGTGTGTGTGTGTGTGTGTGTGTGTGTGTGTGTGTGTGTGTGTGTGTGTGTGTGTGTGTGTGTGTGTGTGTGTGTGTGTGTGTGTGTGTGTGTGTGTGTGTGTGTGTGTGTGTGTGTGTGTGTGTGTGTGTGTGTGTGTGTGTGTGTGTGTGTGTGTGTGTGTGTGTGTGTGTGTGTGTGTGTGTGTGTGTGTGTGTGTGTGTGTGTGTGTGTGTGTGTGTGTGTGTGTGTGTGTGTGTGTGTGTGTGTGTGTGTGTGTGTGTGTGTGTGTGTGTGTGTGTGTGTGTGTGTGTGTGTGTGTGTGTGTGTGTGTGTGTGTGTGTGTGTGTGTGTGTGTGTGTGTGTGTGTGTGTGTGTGTGTGTGTGTGTGTGTGTGTGTGTGTGTGTGTGTGTGTGTGTGTGTGTGTGTGTGTGTGTGTGTGTGTGTGTGTGTGTGTGTGTGTGTGTGTGTGTGTGTGTGTGTGTGTGTGTGTGTGTGTGAGCGTGTATGCTTTAATTAAAATATGGTATAAAGCGTGGAGTGAAATATTTACATTATTTCCTCCTGTAACAGTGCTTGTTTTGTAACACACTTACCCCTTTAAGGTTATAGTTTAGTGTAGCAAGATTATTGATTATGTTTCCATTTCTATGAAGGTATAGATGACACTTTCTAATGTAGTGAAAGCTTTGTGACGTACAGGTTATTCAGTTTTTCCTGAGTATATCATGATGAGTCATTTTTTTCTTACCCAACTAAAATTGATTTGTTGATCATAATTTTCAATTGTATATGGATTTTTAATTTTTGTATGAGCATTTTGTTATTGTTTTCCCATGGCATTTAATATCTATACATATACCAATTCTGTGTTCATTGTCCATTTGCTCCTTAAATAAATAGGCATGTTGAAAAGAGACAGAAAAAAAGAGTCACTATCAAAATTACCAAGAGAGGAAATATAATGGAAAATAAGATTAGAAGAAGGAAAACGTTTAAGGATAGCCAGCTTATATCAGCGTTTTTTATCCACTGAGCTGGGTATGCTAGTACAGTTGTCTTGGTATTGAATATTTTGAGTTCTGATAAGTTTTTATTTGACCTACTTGTGTATTCCTGGAAATGCATCTTTTCAGTTTCAACAGCCTTTAGATATTTGTAAAGCACTTACTCAGTATTACTTTCCTTGTGTTTGTTCTTCATATCGTGATATCCTATTGCTAGGCTGTGAACCAAAACTGCATGTAAAATGGGAGCATAGAAGACAATTGATTTTAGACATTTTATTTTTATTTATACTTGTTGTTTACAGTTTATTTTATCATAATTTGTAAATATAGGTTGCATCTTGCATCTGTATTACATTCCCCAAAGAGCACTTTAGTCTGTGCTTGTTAAGTTATTTTGGATTATCTGTTGCTGAAATGACAACTATTCAGAAATTCATATTATCATATTATTCATATTATCACCTTATAATTATGGTCATGTGCGTAGCTTTGCCAATTTAGGTGTCATTTTCATGTTCAAAACTATGTAGTGTTGTTTACTGGTAATGTTCTGGCAGATGATTGATTGAGTTACTATTAGATTTGAGAGAAAGTTCAACCAAAAATAAGACGGGGTAGAGGTTATTGATCTGTCTAGAAATGAAAATGGACTATATTGTTCTGTTCATATGCCCATTTCAAGTAAGAGGAGATAAATTTTCAGAGCAAGATAGTCGGTCATTAACTTTCCTATCTCCTATTATTATCAAGAATAGGAGGGATGGGGAGAAATTTCTTCTAGTACAACAGGACTTTATACGATGAAACTAAAAATATACATTTGGAGGTCTTTTTCTTCCAACTCTGTTATATTTTTACTTTGATGTTTATTTTGTGTTTAGCTTAAATGTATGCATGTATATTTTGTTTTGTAGCTTGTTTAACATTATTGTTTGAAAAAATGGAGTATACTTCATGTATCGCTAAAGCTAACTTGGAGAATCTTCCAGTGATCGTTTCAGTGTGTGCGTGTGGGTGATGACGTGTTTGTGACGAACGTGGCACGAGATAATCTGTTGCGTTTTTATTTTTATTTTATTTATTTATTTATTATTATTATTATTTATTTTTATTTTATTATTATTATTTCTTTTTTTTTGTAATTTTCTTTTATGCTACAAAATTCGTCTTTTGATTACTTAGCTTGTTGATAGTCGATGCCCATATTTAAATCGACGAGTTTTGCTTCAATTGAAAAAATATTGCAACTTAAGTACCACAACCGAAGTTCGACCGATTGAACGTTAGGAATTGCCGCCTAACTACAACCTGACATAATGACGCAATGATGTTAAAGCTAGACTAATGCAATCGATAAAAGTCATTCCTGTGAGGATAACATGAACGCATTTTAATACCATAAGCTCGTTTCACATTAAGTATTTTCATATCTTTTCTTACACATGGTCAGATTATTTGCACACCTTTTTCTTGAAACATAGAATCAACTATTCTCATGATAATATATAAGTAGATGGTCGTAAATGTCCCGTTTATACCCCATCATGTCTAAGTTTCTACGTTCCATGCATTACAGCAACGTCAACACATTTGAGATCCATTGAAAACTGGCGTATTGTTTTGGCGTTCGTGATCGAAGTCAGTTTTTGCTGTTAATCTGCAACGTAATAATGTCATTTCTTGTATAGAATGCATTCATCGACTCTGTTACATGTAGAGTGTAATAGTTCCTTGATTGCAACGACGAATGAATACCTGTACCTGAGTTTGGAGGAAAGACCATTGAGGGGAAAACCGTCATTACATATAAATAGTGCACCTATATCATTTACTAAAGAGCCATGCGCTTTCTGGATAGTAGTTCTTATTCTTAATATATCAGGTCTCAAAAACGATAATTGCCGTTGCCAAGCATATGTATATGGGGGGAACAACAGCTTCCTTCTTAGCTCCCACAAAGACTTTTACAAGCACAACCAAGCTAAGCTAGTCCATAGTATATTCCCCCCAGCCTGCATAGAGTAATGCGAAACTGTGGCGGATTGTTGAATTGACGATTTTAAAGGCAGGTGTATATTTCTTTCCATCATGCTAGTTCTAAGAATCATTTATTAAACATCCCGATTTCGGAGAAAATTTCGCTGTTGCTCGACGAGCCTGTTGTTCACAGTCCCCCGTAGGTGTTTCAACCTACATGTATGATTCATAATGTTTTCTTGTGACAAAAACCCTACACATTTCCAGCGAAGGGGTGTCCAACGGACTTGCCACCATGCTCAATACGTACAGTTCTATAAAACTAGAAACAAGATGGATATTTTATCTCAAGTTGCGCAAATTTAGATAGTGTCACATTCAATTTCTCACATTCGAGTAATCTTGTATATAACCGTCTTTGAGATAAAGTTCCCACTTTTCTTTTTCGGTGCCACAATTTTTGTCTTTACACATAAACAGTCCTGCCAGTATAATTGGTTCGTAGAGAGAAATTCAAAGAAAGGGGCATTAAAGAGACTCGCTGCTTTTCCGAGGAATACTACATACATGTTCAATGTATTTTGCTTCTATGTATCATGGAATCTGGCCAATTAGCACTATAAATAGATTTGTTCACATTTAACCAGATTGGTAACCAATTATTTCTGGTAGGTTACAACGTCCAGTTGGTCAATGTTACTAAGCGGACTAAGCCAATTTTGTGCTAAATACGTCAACCATATATCTATAAACATTCTTTTGACGTTACCCCTTTCTACAATCATACACAATTGTCATCCTTTAAATACATTTTTTGTTAAACCCTTGAAATCGATACCCCTTTCCGTGAAAATGGCAAGCTTCTCGCAATGCTCATACCCTTGTAGAAAATTATGTTTGACATCTCTTGGAGTTCATATGACTGTACATGTAGACCTACATTTCACTTAATTAATATCTTTCTACCATAACCCTGACTGAATACCCCTCTTTTTGCGAATCTACCATCTTTTAGTCGAACTCTGGGAGGACGACTTCTCCATGACGAACTACCTAACCATCATATATTCTAAAGACATCAAGTTTATGTATTTCGGTATTCGATATGTGTGTTTTCTTTCACCATTGAATTATACATGACTTAATCTGCGTTCGTTTGATGCTTTAACAAAGAAAGCTGGTGATTGCCCTTTACGTTCATACATCTATATATAATGAAACAATAACATTTAATTCTTGTCTCCACTTCTGCTCTACTCCTTTCTATGCATAATCATATATGGTCGAATTATCTGCTCATAAGTTATTTTGAAACACTTGCTCGCACTCTCCTCCTGATCTTTGGTCGACATTCAAAGTACAACAACATTGAAATTGACCCCCTGGTCGAATTTCCTCTGCCTCCACTCGAGTACTACGTATCCTGCTAACGCTGCCACCAAGGTGGTGCCGAGGATAAACACTTTGGTTTCCACACACAAGAAATAGCTGTATCCAAAGGAAATTGCTAATCCAGTCGCCTGGAACATCCTGAAATTTGCAAAGGCTTCTGTCTGTCGGCTCCGGAAAATTACTCCAAAAAGACCTAAAAGTTAAAGAGAAGCCATAAGTATAAGTTTATCTCACGCAGTATACTTAAGCATCCGGTTAGAGGAACATGGTTGGACGTAACAGGTTCAAAATACGTTAGTTTTCTTGAGTTTGGAATTGGCCCAAATGTTTCGGTTTCTAGGAGTACAATTCACTTTAAAACAAAGATAAATTATAGTAGCATTACACAGAAAGTTGGTGAAGGCTTTAAGGCAAAAAAAAAAAAAACATTTAATAAACTTTCCTGTTTTTCTTAATTTTCCATTAAAAGCAAATGCTGAATTCAAACTTTACTTTCGCCTAAAATTGTAAATTTTCATTCATGTCCCTTGATTGCAATGAAAGTGACCGAATTGTCTTTGTCGGCTATTAGCCTGCAGATGGGATCTCGTTTTTCGACACTTTCTCTTATTCGATATCCTGTGCTATTATTTCCATTATGGCAGATTCAGATCTTATAATACCCTAATTTCACAATATTATCTTTTTGAGCAAAGGAAAAAAGCTTCTTTTATTTCTAATCTTCAAATCGACGAACAAACAGGAAAAATGGGGGAAAGTCTCGCAGTTCTCTTGTTTTGTGATTTGGTAAATTGTTTCGATGAAAAATCCGTTTTCGTCCACAAACACATAGCAATTCTCGACACTATGGTCAATTAATAAGAGGTCTTTTACACACAAACGGTGCACTGAGTACACAAACTAATCACCAGCCTATTTTTCCAGCATTCAACGACCGTTTGCTGTCCACGATAGGATTAATCAATACCAGGCATTTAAAACAACCACACGTTTGTCCACCAGGTTCCCTGTAGGATTCTCAACCTTAAGTGCAATGTTGCAAGGTAAAACGATACATTCGCGGGGTGTTAAAGGAAGGTCATCATTGAAAATGAAATTAAAAATGGGAAGTCAGCGTTGTATTTAATGATTTTTGTTTTATGATTTACCAGTGCTTGTCAATGTTTAAAAAATGGCTTGGCGACCCTATATCGGAGTTAAGATGAACTCGTGCGCCAAAATTACGAGGGTGCAACTTCATGTAACGTACCGATGTCAAGTTACCCGTAATACAGGGTCCGATTCCCATTAATTCGTACAGGGAAGCCCCGTCCTACGTTTTGACCCACTCAATTCACGCTAACCCTAACCTTGTATGAATATAATGGAGAGCAGACACCCTGTTACAGGGACCCACGGTTTTTTCACACCAATGTGACAGGGATGGTAGTCTTAAAAATGGAAGTCCGGGGTCTGTTATGATTAACACAGGTCAGGGTTAGTCGTTGTATTTGAGTTAGTATATGGAACGAATGTCATCTGTACAAAGTAAAGAGGAACGTACTATGGTTCCTAGCGGACTACCGTTCCTGTGACACCGGCACAGAAGTGAAAAGACAATGAAATGGGGAACAGTAACAGTAGGAGTTTTGACGACGATCACAGAAAAAGCGGCACCAGCTTAGTCATAATATTTTTTGTCCAGACCAAAACCCGATATACATACTGCACATGAATAATACAATCCTCGCGGGGAGGACAACATTACAGTAAACGAATAAAAAATGAAAGCACAACTCTCAGGGGGTGTTTTTGAAAGCATTAGCTGATAGATTTGATTTTATCCATATTCAACTTTTCCTGAAAATATCTGCCCAACTTTAATCCCGTAGTTCAACACATGAAAATATACGGATTGTACTTGTATGAATATACAGAACATTTTGACTGAAATATCGCCAATATTGTGTTATGGATGGGCGTCTACCAAATTAAAAGACTGTTCACTGGATTTTGGCGCAAAAGAAAAAAGAAAAAAGAAATACAAAAAACAAGACAAAAATGTCTTGTCCTCAAAATAAGTACGAATACTTTTCGACCAGCAAATGCATGAAGATCAAAGCAAAAATTACCGATGAATATACATTGCCACACTTTTCCTTCAAGTAAAAAGAGAGAGTGAGGGGGGAGGGGGGAGAACAGGGACTAAAGATGGGGCGGATAAAAACTCTGCTGGCGTCTTACTGACGACTTGCAAGCAGGCGTCATCTGCAGTCGACAGCCCTCAATAGCGAAATGATGCATTGAAAAATCCAGTTGGGCGCACCAGTTTTCCATTTTATATCGTTGAATCGTTTTTCACGGGCTCTCGAGACTAATGATCAATAATTTAGAAGTCCGGAGTGTTACTAATGCTCTGTTTTCACGCAGTGTTTGATGTTATAGGATAATATGGTTGTTTTATCACAAAGCTTGCTTTTAGTCTAATGAGCCTGGGAATAAAGTCGGGTTTGGTGGGCTGCTTGATAAGGGCACTCGCGTCATTATGGGTATTTGCATGAATTATTAGGGCAGACTAATGTACGTTAACTTCATGTAAGTTGATGACGTCACTGGTCTGAGTCGTTTTCACGATGATACTCGATTTCAAGTTGTACGCTTAAGTATTCTCGCGTTGTTTTGGCAATTTTGTAGTTCACTTATTTACTTTCAAAAAGTGATCAAACCATTGAATTAATTCTTAAAATGTCTGCTTAAGATCTTTATACTATCGAATGCCAGAGAAAATCTGGCCTTTCTAGAAGGCAACAATCCAGTGTTAAATCAATCCAACTGTTGTAAACCATCAACAAGTGTATTTGTTAGCAACGGAATCATAAAAAAACAAACCTTTGGGTCAGTAATTATTCTCACAATGGGACATTGTTTTTCATTGGCTTCTGGTTTCTTAGTGACCAGCGCCTTTTGGTTTTTAGGCCATCTTTGTAAGTTGCGTCAAGAAAACTTCAGATTTCCAAACATACAAAATTATTGAGCAACCTCACTCTTAACATATCCTTAGCTCATTCATTGTAGAGTTTCAAGAACCCTCCAAGTAAACAGCGATTTTCAATAGTTCAAACA
Source organism: Lingula anatina (assembly GCF_001039355.2). Next base: position 88,102 of record NW_019776106.1, on the reverse strand, counting down.
TGCCTATAGCTATAATGGCTTGAACAACATATATCTGGCGATCGGTGATAGGCAAGGTCATTTATCTCAAGAAATCTGGACGAAATCCACATGTATGAATAATATTTCAGTTTTTGCTTCTTGACTCAGGCTACTGAAAACATTAGATATCAAGCCATATTTTAGAATCAAGACTTTTACTTTTCCAAATACTGTACATGTGATTTATTTGGGATACAGGGATTTGATCAATACCACGTTTCTCTCATCAAATATTAAATGTTACGTTTTCACAAGAAGAAGATAACACAAATTATGAATAAACTTTTAATGTTTTAAATGTTTCAGGAAACAAGATCAATCGTTATTAATTGATCAGCATTAAGGTTCTGGGCGCATAAAAATATTCAAATTTTCGTGAACTGAGAGAAGGTGGGAAATAAGTCAGTTGTAGTTTTTAGTCCTTAAAACCTTGGTTTGTTATACGTGTGGCGTTGGACACATTTGATGGTACGCTGGTACGGAGTCGTCATAAGGGTACTGCGGGAATCGATCAAAGGAATACGCTACACGTTATACCTTTAAATGACAAAACTTTTCATATATTCCTGGATGTTTCAGAACTCCCCCCCCCCCCCCCCCCACGTAAAACCTTGTTTAGATATACCTTATGCAAAAGAGTTACGGAAATTAGGATCTATACCTAACTCCATTTTCAAGTTTTAAATGTCTAATTTTTACCGCCATGAGTGAAATTCACCAGCCTCGATCTCCATTACGCTGAGGACTAGAAAACTTAGGACTAGAAACTTAAATTTCATAAAAGGGTTCATGGATAAAAATTCTTTGGTAATTAAAAAAAGAGTGTTGAAATCTCCAGGAAAATGTTTTTATCATGTAAGAGTCAACTGTGTGTCTTAAAGGACTGCGTTCATGAGGTGAAATGCGTTCTCACAGGGATGTCGTGTCTGGAATACCAAAAAATGGCATCAAATTCCCTTTATTGATCCCTTGCTGAACACTTATCCTATCTGATGATTCTCTGGAAACCGCAGACTGTCTCTGAAATTATCTTGTGGGTGCGCCTGTCTTATCACAAGCTATCAAATTGAATTAGTATTCAATCGAAATGTCGCTCAAAAACTATATCCGTATTGATGCCAAGATCTAGAACAATGTTGGCACAAAACAATTCACACTATGTTTTGTATTTTTTGTTGTCAGGCATGAGACTTCAGCAAGCGAGATCCCTTTACAGGTCTTTCAATTAATTTATTCAGTTATTATTGGGGGGGGGGGAGCATTATTTGCATCAGAGTAAGAACTAGGAGTAGTGTATCTCTTCTGACGCTTTCCTCAGAGAAGTATCGGCTTGTTTATTAAAACAATATACACAATTAAGAAATACAGAAAATATATAAGATATATAGCTGTTTGGTATACATCGTTTGAAGACTTATTGATTTCCAGTTCATATTCATTAGGTAAGTCAGTGAACAGCACCAAAATCTCATATTTTTATGCGTCATCTCTGTTTTTTTTTTTTTTTATCATTGTCTTTTTCTCAAAACAAAATGATAATAATTAAACGCTGATTCAGCTAGAGTGTCTTGTTGTTACACCGTTTGGCATAAATCGCCAGATTACATGGAGAATTTCAGTAAACATTGCCCTTATTAAAATACGTCACAAAATGGAAATCCAAACAACGCATACTGCATTTCTAAGAACAGAATACATTCATATACAATGCACATATCAAAAAGCTTGGTTAAATCATTGCCCTATTATGATTATTTCATATGCATTCGATATCAAACTTTTATCTTATCAAGGGCAACCCTTCATTATGTTTGAAGAGGAAAGCATTCTTTGCTAATCCCCCGAAATATGGTAATCAGTTTCGGCGCGTTTCGATCTTTGCCCCTTGGGTTCATATTTGCAATGAAGCGTCCCGCCCATTGTTGTTCATGGTAAACGCAATACATGTCCTGTTCCACTCATTTTATTGAATAATAATTTATTCTAGAGTTTAGGATGCTATAGTTATGGTGCCTTTGATAGTAGATTTATCTTGTAAATGTTTAAGATGGTAAAATTTGCAATAAGTGATTAAGTGTAACTTAAAGGTGCAATTATGTATATATACGGGGTATTCAGCTACTGTTCAGGTGAAATGAGAGTGAGAGGGGCAGAATGAGAATTAGAGAATTACTGGTTATAGTTTGAAGGAAAACTTTTGGTGAACAGAGAGAGAGAGAGAGTGTCTATACTTACTATTAGTCTGAGTTTGCCAGATAGAGTCACATACTCCGAGGCAAGCAGCAACTACGAAAAACATAGGTATATCAGTATGGTCAGGTATCCAAATCAGCAGAACGATTAATATGCCCACGTTAAAGAATGTCCCAGCTATTATTATGTGCGACCTTGGGGTATACTTGTTGAGGAATCCCAAAGAGAAACAACTAACGGCATTTGTGGCACCAAAAGAAATCATAACCAAGCCCAAGTTATGTACGCCAAGTGAGCAGTTGACGAAAGACTGAAAAGAAAAAAAGATGAATGTCTTGGTAATTGATGACATACATATTTACACATTGCCTTTGATATAAAATTGCTGATTACATATGACTTCGTTAATAGAAAATTGCTAATTCTGGTTCTTGTGAATCACACTTTGGCGAACGAAACACTACAAAAACGATTGATTTCTCGTTTTCATTAACGTAGGTGTGAACTGAATGTAACAGGATTTTTTTATTAGAAAGACAATACTTTGAGCTTACTGCTCTTTGCAATTGTAGGGTTTCCAAGAAAATGCATATTGTGATCCTCGCTATGCGCTCATGATCTGAGAAGACCTAGTCAAAAAGTCAGCTGCAGAGAAAAATAAATATTACTTTCATCAGTCAATCTGATTGTTCCGTGTCGTGACTAACACTATTATCGTGCGGAAATAAGGAAATCTATTCCAAGTAATTATTCCATTTTAAGTAATAAAAAGAGAATTGCTGGATATCATCAAAGGTTAATATGGGACTGCACTTGGAGCAACATTTAAAGCTTCAAACCTCACTGACACGACACAAGTACGACAAATAATTTTCCAAATGTGCCAGGTATGTAAAGTCACAGTCGGCTGTTTCAACTGCGTGACAAAAATTAGTGTTTATAAATATGAATATTCCAAGGCAACAGACGTTATTAACTTAACTTAATGTTTTTGAAATGGTGTAAAACTTGTTCACATTTCTTAAAAGCACGCGAGCGTGCGTTTGTGCGCCTGCGCGCGTGTCTATGTGTGCATGTGTATAGTTAAGGAAAACTTATCTTTGCAACAACCTTCTACATGTATGCAATGTATTAACATACAAGTTAATTTTTGCCATTTACTACATTTATGTACAATGATATGACCTTAAACAATAAACCAATTTTCCATAAGTTTCTAAAAGGATAAATGTTTTGACAAGAAAAAAATGGAACAATAACAGCTTTGTGGGTAAATGGAGTAGCATTAATCGACACAAAATTTTCAAAAGTTGAAATGGAGCTTATAAAGCATTTTACAACGGGAACTACACTCGGTCAAATTTGTTTTAAATGTCCCTAATTTCAATTTTCCTTATTATAGGGAAAGGCAGCACATAAAAGGACGACAGACAAAAAATAAGTAGACAGAATAGTGTGAAGAGCATTTACGGCACTTTTCACCCAAAAAGTTAGTGTGTGTGTGTGGGGGGGGGGGGGTTCAAGATTGGTTCAAAGCGCGCAGTGTCACATTTCCCGAAGGGAAGAGGATATTAGTGACATATTCATCTAAAACAGCGTGAAATGCGAGGCGCCATCATTTCATTGCTATAGCATAGAGCATCCACATCTCCTGAGACAGGTGTCCTATATTTGCAAACGATAATAACTGGAAATATAGATTGTTGGTGTTCTGTTAATAAGGTGTAACGGAGCCAATTTGTGTAATTGACTGCTGTCTGAAAAAGTTCGTCGAGGGGCATATCAATGTATCCGTAATTCCCGACAATCAAAGAACTTCCCTCGCAGCATTGACTTTGTGTTATGCACATTATCTTGGAATTTCATATATGTTGTTAAGCCCGAAGTTGAAATGATCAATGGCTGCAAATATGAATACAGTACTCAACGACAACTTTAAGTCATTATGATAATAAAATGTTAAAAGCACTAAATTAAATGTGTGTTAATTCAGCATAGTACAATTAATACAGAGCCATCAATCTGCTGATTAATTTTCAACAACTGTTTGTTTTATGTCAGACAGTTTGAAGACCATTTTGGCTTTATGGTCTTATCGTCATCCAACTCTCAGGGGGTTGAATGGACCCCGACCGCTATTTTGGCCGGTAAAAAGTCCGTTGTGCTGAATTATTATTTTATTGACTTTTTATTTGTGCAAATATAAGCCATTATGGCAAAAATAGGTTACATTTTCACAGAAAGACAACCCCTTAAAATTGCTGGCTACAGGCCTGTGAATCTAATTTAAATGGACTATGATAAGAATGAAACGGCCTACATAATGAAAAGGCGTTGGTGACAGTTTTGCCTTCGCTCCAGTACTAAATTGTGGATATCAGATTTGACCGTGTAACCTAAACCTAATTATGATCGATTGCGTTTTAAGCAAACGACGGTATGCTGACAGACTAGTTTTTTACTTCATTATGATAATTTCAGTTATTCACAGGTTCACGAAATGCACGGGGCTAATGACTTATGTATGCAACGGATTTGTCATAATATGCAATAGCTCTCACATTCAGAATTTGATCCGACCACAAAATTATATCGTTGAACCACAAAAAGCGCTTAAAAGCGTAACACAGACAATTCGACATTTGCAACAAGACTTGTTAGGGAGATAAAGAAGAAAGCCATACATCAGTCATGACATTATCATTGAACTGAATTCGCATCCTTGTCATAAAGATATCCAACACAATGATGTTCTGAAATATGTATGTCCTACCCTCAGATGACTCAACATATACTTTGAAGTTAATTGGTTTGTTTTCAATATTCTCATAACCTCACCTTTGTGAAGTCTCCATAAACAAATCCTTGCGCCATCCCAGTATAGACAACAAGAGGCACCAGCAGTAGCAGTTCTTTGGACTTCAGAAGACGTAAAGATGCAAGTAATCTTTGATTAGCAGGCTCTTGTTGCTTGTCTTTTTCTTCGTCATCGTCGTTCTCTTGTCTGTCAAGCAACACTGCGGCAATAACAATTCCCATCAACACACATCCTAAGAATATACCAAGGAGAACGTACTCAAATTTTCGTGGCACATGTGCAAAAAGGGGGTCTTTTTCTCGGAAATCCACTTTAAATTTGTTGTGGACACTGCAGTCCTGGGCACCACACAACGGTGCGTTTCTGTGACTTGCGTTTTTATTTAAATGGGCAACATGATCGTCTGCGAGTACGGACGCAGAAATTACGTTTCCCGCTATCTGACTTAATTGTAGAATCCCCCAGAACAAACCGTTGAATTGTGCTATAACAGTATCTTCCTCGTTTCCCGTAGTAAGGGCCCTGTCTAGCGCAGCCGTAGTCAAATACGTTGACTGGGAGCTCCAAAGCGGACCGAATGTCATACCTAATAAAATGGAAGCTGGTATCATTACAATATGTTCTGGATAGAAATTCGCGGTTATGTACATCAGGAAAAACGAAAAAGATGTTATTATTGTCCATTTTGTAGAAAGTCGTTGAATAATCCATGGCGCCAGAACACATGATACAACGGTGCTCCCGTGAATACAGCTTAGCGACACTACACCGACTCCACCTTCGGCGTTTATAGTGTTCTGTAGACTCTGTAGTGACAGAAAGGCGGTATAAACAAATACAAAAGCTATACTCAGCACAATAACGTTCAAAACGGGTCTTTTGCGTTTTGCGATCACTTTTTCTTGAAATGAATCGCCATGCCGCGTTGTCTCTCCTCCAACTGCCGACGATGTTGGGCATTTGGAAGGTTCGGTGGTGGGTGGATCACTTTCGGCCGTCGATGTACCATTTCCTTTCCGAAGAACGATCCCTTGTATCTTCTTCCATTGTTTAATCAAGAATGCAGATCCTTGTTTCAATGGTTCTATCAACCGACCCAACCCCTTTCTCTCATTCTTCGTTTTTCCGTCTGTCATGTCTTCCTAGTGACTACATATGTACGTGTAATCGACAAGGCCAGTATTAGAGTGGGAGAGACGAACACTGATGTATCGATCTCTTGCAATCTGCTCTCTGTAAACCAATGTTCTGCCTAATTGTTATTGGGCCGAAATATGTTGTGAAATTGGCTTCTGGAAGATAAACTATTAGCTGTATGCGAAGGACACCAGCCCGACTTTGAAAACCATGCGAGTCTCTGCCAAGCAACTTCTGAACGACTTCTAGTCACCAATAGGTGTCCGCCAGGAATATCAAGACAGCGAAACGTGTATATTGACCGGCATCTGCTAAGATGCCGCGGGATGTGTTCGTACGATATAGACATCACTTAAAAGGTTGCAGTCTTTTTTTTTCTTTTGGGCGTTTATGATCAAATGCTTGGTTGATGCACAAATCAACTCCTAGGTGAAACCATCAGGGACCAAAGGTGCTTCGTTTATTAGTACATCTGACCAATGATGAGGTTATCAAAGCCTCCAAGACTATACAGAAACAATTTCACAGTTCAACATAGCCTAATAGGTTACCCCTGTCGAAAGGTTTTACTGGCACTTGCCAATAACTCATGTTCACAGATGAATAAAAAAGTATATGGGGATATTATGCTAGACAGTATAACGTTGACTAATGACCTTGCCTTTGCCAAAGGGCTATACTTGTGAGCGCTATTAAACCTGCCTGTTGAGTTATAAAAATGTTATATGGGAATATTGTACTGGGGAAACGAGGAGTTCCACAGCGAAGCAAATAAAGATTGAAGTAAAAATGTACGTACTGAACCCTACTTCAAACAAGTTAAAAACGCACAGAGCTCGTTTGGATTATACACCAGCGACCTCTAAATGGAGTTAATTATGCTCCTAGGTCCTTGCGTATTGAACGTTTAAGGGCAATAAAAGTTGGAATCTTGCACGCAGTAAATATCGTTATCGCTGAACTAAAATCTTTTGAATTAAGAAGATAAAACCAAGCTCCAACGCAATGTACTTCACATTGTGAAGGAGTTTGGTTATGTACTGGTATACATGCATTTAATTTACACTAACGAGTGGATAGGTATGTATGCTTCTCGTGTATTAAATGCATTATGTTAAAACAAGTTTCTACTTCATTGCGTAAAACTACTTACCTCTAATAGAGCAATTTACGCTTTTTAAAAGTCTTAAAAGTCTTTTTTTTCGTACAAATAGTTGATAGAATCATTAAATGTGATCAAGTATATTAATACGTCTGAACACCCATTTCTTATGAACATTATGCATTACACAGATTAAGTCCTAATCTAAATCAATGCCATCACCTCACGTTATTTCATTTATTCTTCATCTCTAGTGATGTACGGTTTGTTAAAGTGACAAATTGCCAATTACCTGAATTTTCATATTACTCTTTTTTCAATTCAAACGACTCGTGTTAATGGCCCAAATGTCAATTACAAATATTTCGAATTTGCCGGCTTAAAATCCGTTAAAATACTTTCAAAATATTCAATCTGAGATATCTTTAGGGTTGCTTCAGCAAAAATACCATTACTTCAACAGCATGTCTGAAGGCACTGAAGGGGTAAAAAGCTGATAAACGACCATGAAATAGGTTGATCTGAAGCGAAAGTAGTTTTACATTTGGGAGATCTAACGATTTATTTTTTAATCGTCTCTCAGAATAAAGATTACTCTACATTAGCAAAAAGACATACACTGTGATTTACCGTTGGAGCCATTCTCCTGTATTTATGTGGAGTTGAAAGGAATAACACATTGCGAAGTAATGTTTAGAAAAATGACGAATGTTCACATTTTCTTACGGCTCTTTTCGCCCACGTTGTACTTGCTAAATGTACTGAAGGCTATACGTAATGCAGAATATCAGAATACCATCTAAAAGGAGAAATATGCATCCCATGGGAAGGCTGACTAACACTTTGAACATTATGGAAACTTCCAATGTAAAGATTAGAACTCATATATTCTTACAATGAGCGTTGGATTGCACTTAACTTGAGAATTGACCGAACTGCGTGTATTATACTAGTATTATTACTTCTTCTGAATTCGTGTGTAAAACGGTTCCTTCGACAAAGCTGTTATGCGCCCACTCACTCGATGCATTTGGCGTCGAATTAATCGCAAACAGTAATATAATCAAAATAATTCACTTAAGATGGATATACAATAAAAGAGCTTGAGTATGTAGTCTCGTCGAGAAAAAAATATCTCTATTCAAAGAAACCGCTTTGATGACCATTCTGTTTTCCAGAATGTTCTGTCCGGCTGAATGACGCACAAAGCCCGCTGAGGCGAGGTTTTTATCGCTTTTAGATGAGTAATTTACGGCAGCTTGGTGCAATAACCACTGAAGTGCAATTGTAAGATATGACAACATTCATTTTTTTCTGCTTTGAGAAAGCCATTCTCTGCTGCCTTTTTCTGTTGTAAATCATCAAAATTAAGATTATATACGCGAATCAGGCGCCCCAGGGCTAAACTCTGTTGAATCCTGTTTATTTGATTTTTTTCAAATAATACAAGACGGTTTTCCTCTAATGACTATTATCATGCTCTGTTGACCATATGTAACAACGCATATTCATTGCATGTCTATTTTGCTTATCCACCGAAATTTCGTGACTTACTGTCCTCTATATCATACGTATTGATTCATCCGGATAAAGCAATTAAAAACCTATCGGAAAATATATAACAAAATGGGAAATGTTGCAGATAAGTTGTCATTAGTAATCCTCATCAATGGTTACTTTGATATCTGACTATTATAACATTACCATTCTGACGATTGATCAGTTTTAATTTCATATTTTGGCTGGCAATAATAAAATATTTATACAAAGGCTATACTGAATCAGGCCGGTCTTAACGTTAACATCACGATCAAGGGTTTGCAAGGTTGCCAATATCTTGCATTTATCGCTTGCATTTTGCATATGACCNAACGACCATGAAATAGGTTGATCTGAAGCGAAAGTAGTTTTACATTTGGGAGATCTAACGATTTATTTTTTAATCGTCTCTCAGAATAAAGATTACTCTACATTAGCAAAAAGACATACACTGTGATTTACCGTTGGAGCCATTCTCCTGTATTTATGTGGAGTTGAAAGGAATAACACATTGCGAAGTAATGTTTAGAAAAATGACGAATGTTCACATTTTCTTACGGCTCTTTTCGCCCACGTTGTACTTGCTAAATGTACTGAAGGCTATACGTAATGCAGAATATCAGAATACCATCTAAAAGGAGAAATATGCATCCCATGGGAAGGCTGACTAACACTTTGAACATTATGGAAACTTCCAATGTAAAGATTAGAACTCATATATTCTTACAATGAGCGTTGGATTGCACTTAACTTGAGAATTGACCGAACTGCGTGTATTATACTAGTATTATTACTTCTTCTGAATTCGTGTGTAAAACGGTTCCTTCGACAAAGCTGTTATGCGCCCACTCACTCGATGCATTTGGCGTCGAATTAATCGCAAACAGTAATATAATCAAAATAATTCACTTAAGATGGATATACAATAAAAGAGCTTGAGTATGTAGTCTCGTCGAGAAAAAAATATCTCTATTCAAAGAAACCGCTTTGATGACCATTCTGTTTTCCAGAATGTTCTGTCCGGCTGAATGACGCACAAAGCCCGCTGAGGCGAGGTTTTTATCGCTTTTAGATGAGTAATTTACGGCAGCTTGGTGCAATAACCACTGAAGTGCAATTGTAAGATATGACAACATTCATTTTTTTCTGCTTTGAGAAAGCCATTCTCTGCTGCCTTTTTCTGTTGTAAATCATCAAAATTAAGATTATATACGCGAATCAGGCGCCCCAGGGCTAAACTCTGTTGAATCCTGTTTATTTGATTTTTTTCAAATAATACAAGACGGTTTTCCTCTAATGACTATTATCATGCTCTGTTGACCATATGTAACAACGCATATTCATTGCATGTCTATTTTGCTTATCCACCGAAATTTCGTGACTTACTGTCCTCTATATCATACGTATTGATTCATCCGGATAAAGCAATTAAAAACCTATCGGAAAATATATAACAAAATGGGAAATGTTGCAGATAAGTTGTCATTAGTAATCCTCATCAATGGTTACTTTGATATCTGACTATTATAACATTACCATTCTGACGATTGATCAGTTTTAATTTCATATTTTGGCTGGCAATAATAAAATATTTATACAAAGGCTATACTGAATCAGGCCGGTCTTAACGTTAACATCACGATCAAGGGTTTGCAAGGTTGCCAATATCTTGCATTTATCGCTTGCATTTTGCATATGACCTTTTTTTCCACGGTTTTAACAAGTCGAGTACTCTCTGCATTAACGGTGTACTACAATGCAAGCAGTCCAAATTCAAGTATGTAAATCAGTCTACCGGTACAGTGCTCTATCGATATTGTTCTGAATGTTTCATAACAGTGAATTCTGAAACATAGCGGGTAAACTCACGTGGTTTAATGAGAATTTTGTACATATTCATTTTTTTCCTCCCTGGAACATTGAACCTTGATTGCGGTTGTGGAGATTGAAAACTGTACATCTCACCACAGGCAATGGGGAAACTTGGCATCGTTTGGATTCTTATCTAGGATTAATTTAATGTAGCTGCATAATGATGACATTTAACTCATCTATTGTTGTTTTGTGTTTTATGTTTATCTTAAAGCATGCTTAAAATGTACCTACTAAAGTTTATGCGCTTAATTAGGTTTTTAGAGATATTGGGCCTTTTAAGAATTTAAAAAGTGAAAAATGGCACTTAATAAAATCATTTATTTATATTCAATTAAATATATGAAATGTAAAAAATCTTTCCAAAATGCTTCATCTATTAACAAATATGAAAATTACGTGAACCATACTCCTTGTAACCTCTGAGAACATTCGCTGTTTGTACGTATACGTAGGCTTATACACTGTATAAGCTGTATAATTTGTAGTGCTGTTGGTCACCAAGGCATTACATAAGGTGACACTTATTCATATCAATACACAAATGACTACTTATATACAGGCAGATAAGATATATGCACACTTAGAGCTAGTAGGCAGGGCAGTTCCTTTGATTTGTGTCTTTATAATTTGCTGGGTTGGCTCCATTGTCCTTTAAAATTCCACGAAGCTTATCTAGAGTTGCTGGATCTAAGGAACGTTTTCTTGCCAGTATCCAAGAGAATTCAATGTGCCCAATCCCCAAAACCTCTTCACAAGAAAATACCAAAGAATACGTATTGTAGTCAGTGGCCAAAACCCAGTACGGTGCGTACGGTGTCCCTGAAATTGTTAAAAAAGTTTTATGCCAATTTATGTCAACTTACGGATCTATAAATGCAATATTATCCCAGACAGAAGAAAAACATTGACAAAGTTTGACCGAAAGTATTAATTTGGAAGCTCTCTTTCATGTTTAATAATCGATAATGAATCGTGCCTTTGCACACTAAAATCGGGACACTAGTTAACTAAATACCTCTGCTATGTTTGATTGGGAGGAAGTAAGCCAAGAAATGCAGTTACTCTGTTCACATATCACATATAGTGTGCTGTGTTTAATACAGACAAAATACCAGAATCATAAATCTACTCAACGTGCTTTCGGCTTGGGAGTTCAACCCCCTTGGAAAGGGGAGTGGTTATAGTCACTTAAAACGCTCACCTGCAGCAAACCGGACAGCTAATTTTGCCGGAGAACCAGCATCCGGAGCATAACCGTCTCCCTCAAGGGCGTTCTCCTTTCCAGATCTACAAAGCACAGAATAGCGAGACTTAAAACCATGCAAGCATGAATGTATGAGGTTAGTTTCATTTTGTAAGACCTTTTCACGTTTTTTACAGATAGTTTATAAAAAAATTCCGTTTACAGCTTTACAGCTTCGCTTGAATTCAATAATTTAGGAAGAAATATTAGCGGTAACTGCGTTGACTGATTTATGTATAACAAATATAACGTTTTGATCATCAATAATTATTTACATGCGCATAATTAAAACTACTTACTTGTACCCGACGTTGTAAACCTTAATGTGTCCATCTGGTTTGGAGGAATAGTTCGCACTGACACAGTCCATTCCGGCTTGAAAAGCCGCGAAGAATCGCTGAATTTCGTACCATTTGCCAAGATACTAAGAAAATAAGCAGTTTTTAAGCGATGATGACTGCATTTTAGAAAAAAACAGACATGCTTTATTTAATATTATATCAACGCTGAAAGATATCGTTGCCAATATCCTGATGTGTCTAGTGATTATGTGTATAATGTGTATAATGATTATCAGTTTAATTAAAATTTATGGTAAAAAGTTGTGAAACAAATGTATCAAATATTAATGACTCACTGCATTAATTGACTATTGTATGAGTGATATAATTTCAAAGTAAAATAAAAACTCTTTTAACCCAAAAAACTTAGTCTTACCTTTTCAAGGTCAAAACTGGTCATGGGTTTGGCTGGCGGACACTTGCCAATACCTGGCACCTGAGCCGCTACCAGCGAGACAAAAACTAGTGATAAAACTGCTCTTAACATTGTGCAGGTGTCTTGGTGTTGTGACAGATTGACGCTACTCCGTGGATTTAAATACCAAATTCTTATCATCTATGTGGTCACTGAAACGCTGGCCTGTCTGTTATCGTCGAGTTTGTGGGGACCTGTTATCACATAGTTACGAAACGTTAGTGTCCTGACTAACAGTTCGCACGTGTTTTGGCACACTGTTATAAAACAAAATGTTCTCAAGTATATGTACGCACGTCCCTCCACCCAGTTTTTTTTCCTTCAGAAAAGGTGCAGTTTGTGAGAACAATGCCTCCATTGCTCTCATATGAAGTTCGTGCAATTTAATAATTAAGAATATCTTTGTTGATGAACAAGTTCGTAAGGTTTTGCCCAATGACGGAGTGAGAGTACGCAGTGGGTCAAGCCACGTGTCTACCCTCACTTCAGCTGCGGAGGTACCCCTACTTCCCTTTAACCCCCCCCCCCCCCCGACCCACCCACACATACCGGTTGCACACACAAAACAAGTAATTTTCAATCAGTGTGCCTATTTATCACAGTTAATCTCGTCTACTATATTTTTTCCCTTTGCTTCACCTGGCCTCACCACTGGGTTTTGCATCCTGTGACTCGTGAATGCGGCTTTTTATTCCTCGTCCTTCGCGAAACGAATACATGCTTGGTGATTCGTGTTCATCTTCAATGAAATATCAAATAAAGTTTTATTTACTGTGATTTGTGATTTGGTGATTTTAAACTGTGATCCCTGTACCCCTCAATGAGATACTCAGCAAAATCCAGAATTTTACGGAAACAAAAACCGTGATAACTCCACATAATGATAAACCAAGCTACTGCGTTGTAATTGAACTGCAAAATGCGAGACCCATTATCTTACCCGTCCCCAATTAGCAGAGTATTGCATTGTCACGTTTTTTCTTTTTCTTTTTTTTTTTTTCACGGTGGAATACAGGGCCTGAACACAACTGCAAAACTACGAAACTTAAATTTCTGCAGTCTATAATGTGACTACCAGTCATTATGTCCCTTGTATTTCTTTAATCGCGTTTTTCTTTGCTAAAACTCAAGTGGGTTGACAGCAGTATATTTCAAAGTATTGGTTCAGAGAGGTCGTCCTGAAATGTTCGATAAAGATAAGACCCCAACAAAAGCTGCAGTTTAGGGTGTGTTTTCTGTAAACGTTGCTGGAAAAGTGAGAACCGTTCGCGCCATGATCTTATTATTTGTCCCAGAGAACTTTCCAACGGCGCTGGCTTCCCCCTCTCCCCAGTTCTTCTCTCTTACCAGGAAGTCGATAACGGTAGGATTCCCCAAGGCAAGGAAACTTTTGGTCTCATAATGAATAACCAGCGGGGCCGTGGTGCCGAAGATATTCCCACAGGGAAAGTGCCAATAACCTCCATTAGTGCGGCAGTATGGACACACGGGGATAACGTAGTCAGAATATAGGATGTAAGAATTCTTGCGAATTAAACCAGTATAAGAACCATTCGCTTGGACATTTTCATTTGTTATCACCACCCAGCCTAAAAAGATATAAACCCATGTCTCTTGACACCACACTTATATCGAAAAAAACAAAACAAAAAAAACGACACCGCATACTATTCGCTTGATACAAAATAACGTGACGTGGCATGTTGGTAGAATCTTTATAAGCAATTAAGAATAAATGATACTTTACTATAGGGTCACTTTAGCAGTAAAAAAAGCCTCTTTGTACAAGATCCTAACTGGAACTTTACCTGCATCTATGAGTGGTATATTGAAATACTGCGCCCTATATCCATTGCTGGCAGTCACGAGACGATAACGCGCTCGAGGGTCCAGTACAAACGCTTTGAATGTCAGGTTATTTCTCGTGACAGCTTTCGAACCGTCGAGGTAAACCTCATCCTCCACTCTGTGAAGTCAATGCCATATTTTTCCTACAATTGGAACATTGGTTACAATAGCCTGGTTTAAATCCATGTATGCAGCTAGAAACAAGTATACATAAATAAAAAGGTAATATGAAAACTTTCCATTTGGTTCATGTAAAGTGGGAACTTGCGCAAAAAGTCTTAAAATAATACATATGGTTTTGAAAGAAGTCCTCTGCCTTATAGGGATCTATTATTAAGTTTCTTTATAGGTATAAGCTGTTAGGGGCCAATTATATTTACCCCCTAGCTATGGGTAAGAGTGACAGACGTTTAAGCCGGCTAAGTTGATAGCAATATAGTGAGACTCCCCAGGGGGTTGGATCGATCCAGATGGATCGATCTAGGCATGGGAACCCAGTCTTATTAACCTGGCGATAACGTTTTACTGTAATAGATTGCAATATCTATTATGTAAAATATTGCTAAATACACCTTCAACCATAGAGAAGCTCTCTTCCCCTCGTCAATAGCTTCGGCCATGGAGCGCCCAGCCAGCTGGTGATATTCAGCAATGCTACTGCTGTTATCTATAACCACTGCTGGAGCCCCGTCCATGATAAATGTTAGCGTATAGTCGTAGTGGGACAGCGCTCTGGAAACTTGCTTCGATGTGGTCAGTGGTACTTGCACGAGCAGTATCATCCAGAGCGCAATACATCTACAAATTATTCTGGGTAAAAAAATCCTAGATAGATTACCTTGTATAATATCTACACATCATTAATTTAAATTGCAATAAAATTAACAAGTTCTTATTAACCACGGTTATTTTATCGCCTGTTTAATGTCGTGATGTACTGGAAGCATCATGTCAAAATAAGTACTACTACTACTACTGCTACTGCTAATAATAATAACAAGAAAAGGATCTAACAAGACAATTTATTTGATGGAATATAAACATTAGAATAAATTATAAGAAAATTTCTTCTTGGTTCTTACCGAAATTGCGATCGCATTTTATGTCGGCTTATAACCAGTGGTTATGAATTCAACGTGAACAATTTCTAACAGGAAAGAAATGCTACAGTCTATAAGATTTTATGAACAGATTAAGGAATTCTGATGTTTAAGAGGGGAGGGGGAGGGCAAAAAGAAGAGGTTAATGGAGAAATTCCCTGGCCCCGTTTGACAATTTTCCCAAAGAGAGAGAGAGAGAGAGAGAGAGAGAGAGACGATGCGCTCCGCATCATTCGTACTGTTGTGCATTAGACTGTTAAAAGAAATCAACCAGGGCCCAGTTTCATCAACACACGGTAGCGCAATATCCTATAGATGGCACTATCAGTTGAAAAGTTATCCTTTGGACAGTTACGTATCCTATGGGTAAAGTAATGTTTTCCAAACGCCAGATTCTTATTTTTGTCTCTGATATTGCTTTCCAGTGGTTGAAAGGGATACTATCCTAATGCTAACTGTCCAGAGGATAACAATTTTATCCAATGCGCTATCCAGTGTTGATGAAACTGGACCCAGCAAAAACCCTGTCGGTTTTTATTCGTTGTCGCACTGCAATTACTAGTCTGCCATTATTTCTGACTCCACCTTACTTCAAATCGTGCGAGATTTTGCTTAGCAACATTTAGTGCTATTTCGGATGATCCCCATCATCTTTTTTTTGTTTGTTAGGTTTAGTTTAAACATTCAATTTACGACATTAAATATGACACTATTAATCTGCTTACATCGCATATTTTCTAAACGTTTATAGTTTCTTGTGTGATTCTTCCTAAACTTTACACAATATAATAAATAACATAGGCCGATTCATTTGAAGTAAATGGAGTGTACTTATGTGGCTTAAGACAGCAGTGGTATTTTTTTATTAAGCACCCTGCTTAAGAGTCTGGCTAATATATGCAGAGACGGATTCTTATGCTGCCATTCCACTTTTAATGCGTTAATAAATACCCCACGCGTTTTCCACACTTTCATTCGAAACTTGAGGGGCAGTTTTCGTTACGTCAATACGACCAGCGTTAACTGAAACAGTTTACTTTGAAATTATACAAAAGTTACAATATTACACTAAAAGGACATACCATACAGCATAAAGCTCACAATGAAATCAAATTCATACATACTAGCGTAAAATGCTTTTCATTACGGTATCACATGCTGACTTACGTAGTAAATGTTGCACTGTGCGCGACTGTTACAAGTTTGTTTAATAATATCTCCCTTAGACATTCCTCCCCCTCTCTACCCCTACCTCCAACTCCTCTCTCTGTCTTTCAAGGTTTACGCTAGAAGACACCTTTCAATTCTACCTTCGTTCCTCGCAACTTACCGAAAGGGGAGCGCAGCACCTGTGGCCCTAGATAAAAGGTGATTTAGAGAGAACTGCTAATATGACGTCAGCTAGAAAGGCAACCTTCAAATGACATTTTTAAATTTAAAAAAATCCTTTTTGTTGCTCATTGCTGGTGATGGGGGCTTCTGAATATCAATTTTTTTTCTAGATTTCACGATTTTTGATAAATGCGGGGATTATGACACTTTTTAATTAATTAAAAACCAATCAACATTCTTTCAAAAAGTTATAGACGTGGGCGGATATAAATTGGAAAATCATTTTTTTTTTCACTTTAAAATACCCAGTGCTTTGTGTTCCACCGTCTATTTCCTTTCTTGGTGTTGTAGTTAGTACTGGTGGTGTTTTTGCCGTTGGTGTTTATGTTGGTGGTAATGGGGGAAGGGGTTACAGTTGATGGATACTCCAGTGCTTATATTAAAGGGGAAAATGCAGACCCTCCTTCCTACTATTTCTTACAGTTGTGTATTGAGATGTGCTACGTGTGACAGGTTCAACTAACAGAATTTTGATGTGTCAAAACATGTTCTTGTCTTAAAAGCTAAACTCCTGGTACAAATACAGTAATGTATAATTGATGTTTATGTCACAGAATTGAAGGTAAAATTATTAACTCTAACACTGNGTTGTGTATTGAGATGTGCTACGTGTGACAGGTTCAACTAACAGAATTTTGATGTGTCAAAACATGTTCTTGTCTTAAAAGCTAAACTCCTGGTACAAATACAGTAATGTATAATTGATGTTTATGTCACAGAATTGAAGGTAAAATTATTAACTATAACACTAGACATTGACGTAGAGATTACAACGTTTCGTCCTCATCCCAAGGACATCTTCATTGGGATGAGGACGAAACGTCGGAATCTCTACGTCAGTGTTTAGTACTAGAGTGAATAATTTTACCTTTAAACATCACAACTGGATGAATCACAATTTACATTTTAATGTCACATAATTGGTTTTCTACAAAAAATTTGAGAAAATCCAATACTGAACCTCCAACAAAAGCTGCAGTTCAGGTTGTGTTCTCTGTAAAAGTTCCTGGAAAAGTGAGGACTGTCCTTTCCATGATCTTATTATTTGTCCCGGAGAACCACCCCACGGCGCTGGCTTCCCCCTCACCCCAGGTCCTCTCTCTAACCAGAAAGTCGATAATGATAGGATTCCCCAAGGCAAGGAAACTTTTGGTTTCATAATGAATAACCAACGGTGTTGTGGTGCCGAAGATATTCCCACAGGGAAAGTGCAAAAAACCTTCTCTGGTGCGGCAGTATGGACACACGGGGATTACGTAGTCGGAGTACAGAATGTAGGAATTTTTAGGAATAACGCCTGTATAAGAACCATTCGCCTGATATTCCTCATCTGTTATTAATGTCCAACCTGAAAGCAAGATAACTATAGTGTGAAATATCCGGAAGCCAAAAGGTCGTGATATGGGATTTTAATAGAATACTTTTCAGGGACTTTGAAAAGAAATAAAGAATATTCAGCCGTACAACGATTTGTCTCACTTGAGCTGGAAAATCCGATAAGTAATAGCTCATTCTAACTAGAACTTTACCTGCATCCGTGAGTGGTATATTGAAATACTGCGCACTATATCCATTGCTGGCAGTCACGAGACGATAACGCGCTCGAGGGTCCAGTGCAAACGCTTTGAATGTCAGGTTATTTCTCGTGACCGCTTTCGAACCGTCGAGGTAAACCTCATCCTCCACGTCTGTGAAGTCAATGCCATATTTTTCCTACAATTAACACAACGTTTCTTTACAATAGACTGGTGTGAAATTATCTTTGAAGGTAGATATAAAATAACAAGGTATTATGACAGCTGCTCATTTGGTTTATGTAAAAAGCTCTATTTTCGCAAAAAAAGCCTTAAAAATAATACAAAAAAATTGAATAAAACCCTCTGTCTATGGGGATCTAGCGAGGGATCGCACGATCTCTGTCGTGTTACATTTTGTCACTCTTGCAGCAAAGCTTTGAATTAGTTGGTTTATTAACCTGACGATAACGTTTTATTATAATATCTTGCAACATCAATTGTGTAAACATTGCTTATTAATACACCTTCAACCATAGAGTGGCCCTCTTTCCCTCAGCAATGGCTTCGGCCATGGAGCGCCCAGCCAGCTGGTGATGTTCGGCAATGCTACTGCTGTTGTCTATAACCACTGCTGGAGCCCCGTCCATGATGTATGTTAGCGTATAGTCGTAGTGAGGCAGTGCTCTGGGAACTTGCCTCGATGTGGTCAGTGGTACTTGCACAAGCAATATCCAAAACGCGGCACATCTGGGGTGAAAAAGGTATATATAAATTAACTTGTCAAATATACATTATTTAAGGATGATTTCAATAGACTCATTTATTCTGATTTACTACAGGCATTTTATAGCTTATCAAATAACGTGAATTTAGAGCACGAGAAGAGTGTTCTCCAGGCTGAAAAAAATGAAGATAAAAATGACAAGTCTTACTTTTTTTTAAATATTAAATGTTATCATTTAAGTAAATTATTAAATTGTTTTTACTGAATTTGTGATCGCATTATCTCGGCTGAAAACCAATGCTATGATATTTGACCAATTCCCGACTGAAAAGAAATGTTTTACTATCAGTTATGTGTAGAAGTGGGAATTTTGCTGTAGGAGGGGGGACACGGAACCACGAATTAGGGGACCATGGGTAAAAAAAATCATTTTTTTTTTGTTAAGCAAATTCACAATAAATGAATAAGTTGGCCCAACTATAAATAAACAAAGAAAGACCTAGAGAAACAAAAATACGTTAATGGTTATGTTTCTTCTCTTTCACAATATAAAACGATACATCACGGTGTTACAATGTAGTGCATGTATGTTAGTTGTGTATTAAATATGCATGCTGGATGGTTATATTAAAAATAGTTACCACTTAAACTTAGAATAAAGTCGGGCTTAGTTTTAACATTAAATTTACGATATTAAATATCATACAATTATACTTATTTACATCTATATATATTTTTAGCCTTACTTGTTTGTTGTGCGGTTCTTCCTGATCTTAACACTAAGATAAATTACGTAACTCTATTAATTTGAAATTAAAGGAACTTGCTGATGTAGTTTTACACAGCATTTGTATTTCTATGGAGCACCTTGCGAAGTATTCTGTTAATATTGAGTGGTATCCTTATGCTCACATCCCACGTTTTTGTAAAATGCAGTAATGCGCACTAAATTATCCTACTGAATACCGCGTTTAACCGACAACATTATTTTCTTTGTCATGCAAGGAGAAAAACCTAATGTACATGTACACAGCTCTAATGAATAACATTAAAGAGTGTTTTTATACACCGGAAATGTCAGGAATAGTATCGTATGGAAGGAGCTGTATCATATGGGACCTCCATATCACTCGTTTCACGCTAACACGTTTGAAGTTTAAATGGCTATGCCAATAGTTACGATTAAATAGAGTTGCGACAATGATAATTCTGAAATTGTAGGATGCCTTTTGCACCCTTTTGTTGGCAACTTGTGACACAGCTTTTATTTCGTAAATTGTCAAATTAAAAAGATTACTTTTGAATTGTACAAAAATTAAAACATTTTGCAAAAAAAAAAATAATAATAATAAATAAATAAATAAATAAATAAATAAATAAATAAATAAAAGACATAATATACAGTACAAGGCTCATAATTAAATCATATTCACAAATAGAAGCGCGAAATACGCTATTCATTGCGTTTTCTCAACTTAGATTAATGAATAAACGCACATAATATGAATTACCATATGGAATGTTGCACGGTGTGTTTGCGACTGTTGTTTCAAGTATGTTACAAATGTCTCCCTTGACCATTTTCCCCCCTCTGTCCCGCTCCCCCTCCCTCTGTGTCTCAAAGTAGATGCTAGAAGGCACCATTTAATACTATCTTCGTTTGTCGCAACTTACCTAAAGGGGAGGGTAGTACACAGTAGTCCTAAACAAGTCCTAGCAAAAACTGATATGACGTCAGCTGAAAGGCATAGGTCAAAGGACATTTATTCGCGGCATTTTGTTAGTAATTTGCGGGTGATGGGGGCTTCTGAATATTCATTATTTTGTAAATTTCTAGCATTTTGACATTTTCGTAGATTGATATTATTTTTGTCAAAAAACCGAACAACATTAAAAAAATATGAACACACGTGGGTTGATATACTTTGGAAGATTATTTTTATTTTAAATAATCCATTTCAACTTTGTGTTTCGCCATTTATTTCCTTTCGTGATGGTATTGGTGGTTGGGTGGGGGGCTTGTCAGCGTTGGTGAATAAGCAGTTTTAAAAAGGGACTGAAGATCCTATATACTTCACTCATCTGCTAACAGATGCGCTACGTGTGATTAGTTCAACTAACACAATTTTGATGTGTCAAAACATTTGTTTTTGTTTTTGCCAAACGCCAGATAAATGATAAATGACAGAAAAAGTGAATATATATTTTAACAGTAGCTGTTGCTTATGTCCCAGAATTGGTTGTCCACAAAAGGTCCGAAAAAGTCATTACAGAAAGTCCAACAATTGCTGCAGTTCAAGGTATGCTTTCCACGAAAGTTCCTGGGAAAGTGCCAACCGTCTGTTCCATGATTTTATTATTTGTCCCGGAGAACAGACGAAGTAGAGAATGAAGGAATTCTTTGGCATTACAACAGTATAAGGACCAACAGCTTTGGCATCCTTTTTTTGTTATCACCACCCTCCCGAACAAGATATTCATTAAAAGGCAGATGGAAGATCCAAAGCTTATAACGCCAAGGCAACGTTTCTTTTAAAAAGCGCATTGTATTTAACCAGGGAATCGGATATAATTCCCTGATTTAACACGCAATTAAACTGTTTACATATTTTAATGCGTTCAATTATGAGTGTATTTTTTATCATTACTCAAAGTAAAAAATGCAAATTTTGCTTTCATTTGCTTGAGCAGCATTTTCATTACGTTTTGATAAAGAAAGTGATAGATCTTTGAAATATTAGAATAGGCTTTTTGAATGAAAACTGAAAGGTGTTCAAGACGAAGAGAAACTAACGCGGAAGAAGAAAAAATTTGAGTTTGTATTCACAAATTGTTTGAGATAAGGCCTATTTACCATGACTAAAATATGAAAATGGAACATCGTAGTCATCAGGGATTTTAAAATTTTACCACCAGGATGTAAACTTATATATATAGCCTTAGTTGGTTTTACTTTTGGCAAGAGAGGTCGTGACTCACTCGCCTATTCGATGACAGGGCGAAGCAGGATTTGTATTGTTCTTTCCTTCACTTCCTAATAGACTGCCCAACAGTGCAGGAAAAACCCACAACCACAGTGATGAACAAGACATCACATGCGGCAGCATCTCTAACAAGACACCTGCAACTGCTTAGAAACGAAACGCTGGAGTATTTTATATATAAGTTACTCAACACTCGGGATTTGTTTGTTTTCACACGTGCACCAACTTAACGCTCGCTGACCGCTTCGTGTACCATCAAGATATACAGGTAGCCTGGCTCAAATAGGAATATGGCCGACACAGAGAACAAGGAGAAAACGTCAATCACAGAAAAGTTTAACGACAATTTGGATGAAAACTCCGGCGAAAATCATTCTTTTTTGGGAGTATTCCGAGGCAGAAATGTTGACGAGCCTTACACTCACTATATGAAGAAGAAAACGTTTGCGCAGGGGTAAGATGTCATATATTCTGTGCAACAGTTTGCGTTTATGCATGCTTTATGAGTTCTTCAAAGAAAGATTCTTTCGGAATTTTTGGTGTCTATGCATGTATTGACAATGTTATATGGTATAAATTTAATATCTTTCATTTCTCCAGGCTGTTAGACAAGGCTTTGCTCGCAGCTAATGCCAGTCAGTTAAAGGTGGTATGGCAGTTGAAAGGCCAGGAGCCGTTCTTTGAATTACAAGTTTCCATGCTGATCGGATCTATTATTTTACAGTTGATAGTGGCACTTCTCCTTTGGTACGAGGTAGGCCTACGTTACGTGTGTGCAAAAGGATGTTTGAGGGAAAGAGAGAAATAACTTCGTCCATGGTGAACGCATTCATCTAGTTCATTCTTAAATATATTTATGTTTTTCTTTTTCTCGTTTTAAAATGTGTTGCATCTATGTAAAATTAGTGATATTGCTCGTCTTTTTTCAGACGATGACAAACCTGCACGACCCACCAAATCGACTCAACTACGAACACAGAGATGAGTACGAAGTGGCATTACGTGACTGGTGGAACAATAACGGACAGAGAAACCGAGCGCGGCACGTCGGCAGCACAATATCCACACTCTTCATTATTGTTATTTTGTTTATGAATATCATCATTGCTGTCTTTGGAGTGAACATTCCTCCAGCCGAAAAACACTTTAATGGCAACATACCCATTAATGAATCATTAGAGCGAAACTAGCTAATGGCACTGTTTTCAGTCTATATTTGTTTCAGTTTTTTTTATCTAAAAATGAGAGGAGCGGGTGGGTGATAAAAACGTCCCGGACTTATGACTTTCATCTATATAATTATAATTCAGTGAAATGACACTGTATACTACTTTATGATGTTGCCTCTAGCTCATAAAAGATCCTAGTTTCATTCACACTGAAGAAAAAAAGTACAAATATTTCCTCTTGTATAGAACAAAATGCTCGTAGAGGTAGAGCTGTATTGGATGTTGGGTCATACTGTCCTTCTTTCTCGATCTTCGTCACCTCAAGGAGTAACTCCTTGGTCACCTAAGCCAATTACTTTAGGCATCTTGGTGTAAAATGACTCAATATCATGTTCTGTTCCACCGAGTGGACGGTGTGATCATAAAAAAATCGTGAAACCTTTGCATCACAAGTAAACACGAAAACTAATGTACTGATTTGTACAAACATTTTATTTCGCAGGGTTCGTTAGGAATAGGCAAATATTGCATACAATGTTGACTGACATGTCAAACATTAATGCCACGATTCTAGTCTGTAGGTCATTTGTATATTGAAACAAAATGAAGAGAACGAATAGTAAATTGAACGCTCCATTTTGCAACAAAACGCATATCTATAACAAATGCAATTAGCTGGCATAAGCATCAAATGCTCATCAGATCCTTACTATTTTGTTGTGATTTTGTGATCAAATAAAAATCTGGAATGTCTTGATGTGTTGTAGTGTGACTTTTTTAAATGCAATAATCAAAGGGAGTAGACTATAAAATGACTGAATTGCCCTCACATGAATCCATTTAACATCAAAAGAGCACACCTAACACAACAGAAAAATCTTATAAATTAAATTTGGTTATAATTGGGTCTAAATATACATCTCTCTGCCCAAAGTAATTAAATAAAATCAACTGAATCCATATAAACTTTGGATATGAAAAACCAATCTTAAACTTGACTTTTAAAATGTTGATCGCTATTAATATGTTTGACAACAACATAGACACTTTTCTTTTACATCTAATACAATGACCATGTCATCATTTAAAGCACTGAGCTTCTAAGGGCACATTAGCTGTAAGTATATCCAGCTCCCATTGGTAATACAAGTCAATTGTTTAGAGCACAATATACAGTACTCAGGTAGATAAAGCTTTACCCTATTTGGTTTGCTAGCCACTCAAAGCAAGCACCAAAAGCAGTTGCTTTTTTTTTTGAAACACAAAACTGGCCCCTTATCCAAATACATTTGAATATCAAGTCCTAGTAGTGTGAATAAAAAGAAAAAACTGCACAGTTATCTTGCCATTTATAGCACCTCTTTACGAAGTCTAGCTTTCTGGAGAATCTGTGTTCTTTTTCTTCTCTCTACTGCTTTATTACCCACAGTCTGTGTTAGGGCAGGCAGAGACACTTTCTCAGAGGAGGCAATATAGGCAACTTCAGGTCTGAAATGAAGAAAAATAAACTGATAGGAATATGGGTATCAGATATGCTTATATAGCAATCATAATTACTGATTTTCAAAATTCACTCCCTTATCATCTGGAAATATTAATTTCAACAATCCTGCATTGTTCATGGTATGGAGCTCTTTTACATTGACCATTTCACAGTTCTCCAGCATTTCACACTGCGCATGCCAAAGAATGGCCTTGCGGGAAAGGTCATGCCAGTGTCCTTGATTGCCTCTACATGGTAAATACAGATTTTTGACTGCAACTAGCTTTTCTACAAAACATCTGCTATTTTTGCAGCTGGGGGCATTACATGTTTTAGACATCTGTATGATATAATTCAGGGCAGATGAATGAGTTCTCATTTAACTGAAACACTACTTTTTATATGCTACAGATATGAAAATTGTTAAGAACTTCCCCTAAATGCAAAAGCACAACGGTTGACCCTTCAACCACGAAATGGTCAAAAGATGATGGGACCCATGAAGTTTTTTTCTTGAAAAATCATACAACAAAAATAATGTGCACATTAACAAAGAAATAGGCATGTTTACCAACTTACAATTTCCTTCCAGGATGTTTGTGTATTTTTGGCAATCTAGCTTGTGGGTCTAATGCAACCACTTCCCCCTTTTCTTCTTCTGCTACATAAGCCTTAGCTAGCAGGTATGCATCTGGGGTCCACTTGTGAGAATACAACACATCACGCAGATCTGACTTCAACCTATTCAACTGAAAGATATAATATAAATTTATGAAAGTTGGTAATGAAGAAAATTTTTTCTGCAACGGAGATGTCTCAGCATGGACATTAGGTAAGATAAACATATTTTAGCTCCATTCATCAAGGATTTTCCAAACATTATGCATACAAGATGGATAAGATGGATTACCTCATGTGACTGTTTCTCGTTGACATGCTGCATGTGCCGAATGATCATCTCGCACTCCTGTAGAGTAGGTTGCCGTGGAGGCTGGTTGGCAGGGTGGATTTGCAATGGGTTCAGACTGGCTGTGATGCTACTCATATCTATAGGTGTGTTTTGAGGTTGGCCATATGCTGCTGGGGATTCATGGCTCTGACTGGACACCTGTTGCTGTCTAAAATTGTAGCAATAACATTCCGTTGCAACAAATTTTCATAAAAACATGACATGCTACATCTCAATTGCAAAGTAAGATTAGCGCATAGTTAAGACTTTCACTGCAAAGCTTTTAGACTTCAAACATTGTGTCTTATGTTGCATTTCACCTCATTGTCAGATTGTTCCAATTGTGCATTTAATTTTGATAATTATATTTAGTTATAAGGTTTTTTTTACTATAAATTTATGTTGACAAGAATATAAATAATCTGAAGTCCCCTGCAGAGTTGATACTGAATTATTCATTATAAGTTATTTACAACTGAATATTAAAAACAAACAGTTGTACCCAAAAACAAATGATGATACTGAAGTAATTATTTCTGAAAATGGCTCTTACTGAAAATAACAGAGGCAATATTACTTACAGTTCTTTACTTTTGCTTTGTTCTTGTTCCAAAAGCTGTTTGAGATAAGTATTGTGGTTCCTTGCCTCCCTTAGAGTCTCTTTTAAGTCTTTTATTTCTTCTTCTAAGAAAATGTGCTTTAATTCTGGCTCTGAAATCAATCAATAAATCAATAAATAAAATAAACCTCAATACAGACATGACCAAATCAATCAGTTATTTATATAATTTGTAGATCAGCTAAAAAAGGCCAAAGATGACAGAAAACTATGATGTATCACATCAACAAACAATGCTTGAGAAGAGGAAAATTTTGAAATTCTAAAACTGCTGTGTTGGACATATATTGACAAATATGTGCACAGTATTGACTTCCAAGAAGCAATGAATATTTCATAACTATGAAGATCTTGGCTATAATGAGTGCTGATGGTTTTGCTGTTTCCTCACCTTGTGACTGGTCTGTTACAGAATCCCCCTCTGCTGTTCTTGACCTCAAGGATATTGAGCTTTGCTCTGAAATAAAATCCAACCAATTACTTGAAACATTTAGAATTAACAGGCCGAAAAACTTGAGAGATTTAAAATGATCAAGTCACTTGTCAAGCAACATAATGGTTTGAAAGGTACAAGAGTAATTATAACACAGTTTTAGAAATGTTAGAAGTATAAAATAATGGGTAAAACAAAGTTTACCTTTATCTGTAGGTCTGTCAGGCACTTCCAGTTTTTGTGAAGTTGCATTATTGGCACTTGAGGAATTTAACTGCTGATTCTTTTGAATCATAATCAACTCAAACTGGAGATCTGAAGAAGAAAAAAAAGCTGGTTAATTATCAATACGAAAGGGTAATATGGAATCAGATCATATCCTTTTTATTTTCCTTACCTTCAAAGCTACAAAGAGTAAGTAATATATGAATACTATATGAATAGCATTCCTATCACCAATTTAGCATACTGTGAATTATTCATCAAAATATAAAGCCCTCCTTAATTCAGGTTTAACACCATAATCAATTACTTGATTGAGACCTGTTGATGTATTGTTTCATGATGCCAATATCAAATCAATGAATACCAATTTCACATTTACCCAAAAGACTCTCATAAGAAAGAGTAAGATCAATAACTAATTAAGTCAGTATTCTCCCATAATTCAATAAACGTGTGTGAAGTCAAGCAATTTCAATTAGCACCACTGCAAATTAACTTTTATTACTGGAGAATTACAAGACTAAATCTTTTGTAGGCATTGAAGCAGACTGATTAAATGTAAATATTCCAGACGTCCTCAACACAAAATGTATCTCCTCTTAATTACCTTTGTTTTCTTTTTTCAGAGCTTCTATTTCTTCATGCAAACTAGAAAGCACCTCCTTATGTTGATGTTTTAGAAATCCTATGCTTTTTTCAAGGTACTGAATCCTGGTCACTGGATCCATGCTTGTAAAGTCTAGATCTCTGTCCGACTCTGAAGAGCCAGGAGGGTTGCTAGCACCTAGATCCGCCATTGGCATTGGGTTAAGTCTGTCTTTTACAAATGGCTTTGGATATCTGGCCTTGTCCAATGTATGAACTCTTGACCACTGTGGGAGATTATTCAGGGGTGGTAGCTGCGTTTGAGCAGACATCAGTATTATTGTTTCTCTATTCTAATCTGCTAAAACTATATGTGCTTCTAAGTTAGTGCAGACTACTATGTGAGCCACGCTATCCAGTCAATTCTCAGTAATTTTCTGTTCAGTGGTATCTGAAAAGAAAAAGACAAGATTAAACTATAAATTTAAGGAGATGGTTGTTTCCTGCAGAGCCCTAAATTTTACCTGCACTGATTTTCATTTCATTGTAACTTCAATCTTCTTGAAACATTTCATTACTATTATAACCTCCTTTTTAATAATATAAAATAGTCACCTGTTTGAAATTAAGTATGCATTTCAACAGTACCAAGATGCATTGGTATGAAGCTTTATTGATATCAAAGTTCTTTACTCTAAGGTTCACTGGTCCAATTTTTTATGGTTTAATTGTCTCTAAGTTCAAAGGAAATTGATGTGTTATTACCCTAACAACCTCATATTTAATAAATGTAGTCAACTAGGAAATGAAAGAAAATCTAATTAATTGATGTATTAAGGATTTTATGCAATAAATGTACAGGCATAATGCAGCCTCTCATATTTGGACACAGCTGTCATATTCAGACTAATTATTCAGCACATTGTCCTTGCAGAAATGAACTGGTAGTATTGGTAAAATGATCAAGTGTTTTCATACAGCAGTTATACTTTTGAATTTATATTAATTTTCAAAACTGTGGATGAGATATAAACAATGACAACAATAATATCAAACAATTCATAAAATTAATATTTAATATTCAAGCTCAAACAATGAAGCATCTGGTACTGGCATCACCTTTACCACAGTGTACCTGTAATTTAGGCCTATTAAATCTACATAATGTTAATTTAAATATCCAAAACTCCTTCTGCCCTCCACACAGGTACATCTTCTATGTATCAATAAAGCAGTAAATGTCCTAATATATATTTAACTAAACTAAGATAAAAATGGTTCTTACTCTGAAACAACTGCTTCAACTAGTCCTGTCTCCATTACGATGGCTGCTGCTTTTTTCTCTTCACTTTGGCATGCACAAACATTTGGCTTCATATGCAAATGAGAAGTTGCTTAGGCCAAGTTGGGAGAAACCAAGAACAGGTCAAAGGAAAAATTGTGCATAAGACAAGAAAACAAATGCATTATTTCAATAAAATAAATGTGCAGATGATTCATTTATTTCTATGATCTCAAGATAAAAGAAAAATGTGATTTTACAATATTTTTTATCTTATTTCCAATTAGATTTTCCAACACGTTGAATTCTTCTATTAGAGGTCATCACCAAGGGGATTTGTTTACAAAACAAAGACAAAGACTAAAGTTAATGAGAAAATTATCTTTGTAGACGTTTCATATACATTATACATTCCAGAGTATGTTTTCTAATTTCTGTAGCAATATGTAATGTAAGATACATATATTTTTGAAAAAATAAAATTCAAGACATCAACTTCCGGAATTCCTGTGTTGCTCATCTTGTAGAGATGGCAGCACTGCATCAAGTATGGCGGTTGATACAAAGTTCCTGTAAATTATTGTGATTTGTTCGTGTGATAGTCACAAAACTGCAACGCACATTTACATTTTCTTGTAAGTATCGAGACCTCGAGAAGAAATGTCACATCATTTATGGATATATTGAACTGCAAACCTTAATTTGAAGCGTTTAACCGTGAGTCCAAATAATCTCCTAGTAATAGTAGTAAGACCATTTCCAGTTTAAGCATTTATGCCAGAGGCACACAGTAGAGTTTGTAAGATAAAGTTAAATACAAGTAAAAACTATCTCTATTTTGCACCTGAAATGAGTAGTGGTATCTCTTAATGTTTTCCATACCTCATGACTTCATTTAAAAATCAAATGATTTTACTGCAGATACAATGTAGCATGTTATTCACATTATTGTTAGTTCCGTACATTCATTAATGTTTTTGATATCTACTACTATATGTGCTTATGCCGCACATTTAAGATCAAATTCTACAAAACACACTACTTTCTATAAACTGTTTCATACATAATTGTCATAGAATATAATCTTACAAGAATGTATATTGGGGAATTCACTAAGTGATAAAATTATATTATTATTATTAATACATATCTATTCCTCTGAAATAATCAAAAAACATAACATCTACCTTTGACACCCCAACCCTATTGTTATGTAATGTTGTAACTAGCCATGAGCCATGCATGGGTGACAACTTAACATTGATGCAAAGTTGCATTGTCCCATTCTTATGATATCATTAAAATATAAATTCTGACATAGAAAATTGGTGTTATTTATTTTCATTTGCTCCACATAAATTTGTGTAATGACAACACTGTATAAAAGTTTATAATGAACCACATATCAACTTTGGCATTAGGTCAATATGTTTTGCTGTGCCTCAGTCGATATCATTTCTCTAAGATCAGCAAAACAACTTGTCCTCAGCCAAATGCAATTATTGTATTGTATTTTGTTTTCATTTTCAGATAAGAGTTGACGTAAAAAATGGCAGCAGTAAGTCACTTTAAGAACCAACTGCAGTTCAACCTAAATGTTCCACCTGTGGCATCTAATCTGGCTATGAGATTTCAGAAGCCAGAGGCAATTGTGGTTGAAAAACTATCCTCCAGTCCTCCCAGGAGGCCTCCACTGTTGACCACAGCCACACCACCAATTCAGCCTGCTTCAGCTTTCAAGTTTTCTGTGGTGTCAGAAGACAGTTTGACTGCAGCAGTGAGACTTGCTAAAAGGGATTTGAAAAAGAAAAAAATTGAGGAACAGTTTTATCTCTCTAGTTTGGCACATGAGGCAAAACAGACAGAGAAAGCTCAGAAAACACAGATTCCTAAGGTCAAAGTTAAAAAGAGCAAAGAATATAGAGAAAAAGTACAATCTAGACAAGATGATGTTAATGAAAAGCCACTTGTACTGCGAGAAAAAGATGCAAAGAACAAAAGTGTGAAACAGGCTAAAATACAAACACGTTCTAAAGTAAAGAAAACGACAGATGATGCTGTCCCAAATATTATTGTTCACATGGGCAAAAAATCTTTGCCAGGTAAGATAACTAGTCAGTTATGTTGTAATAAATTGTCAAGTAAGAAAAATACTTTTTTGACTTATTATGATATTTGATATTTTCAAATTTGAACAGTTATAGCAATCATGAAAAGCAGTTTGAATATAAATATACAGGTCCACAGTATAGTTGTCAAGAAAATGCTTCTTTTAATGTCTGATAACCAAAAGTTGGAGTTGATTTTACAGTATCAACACAGTCCCCACCTACACGAGACACTGATGGCTATGTTCCTATGGTATCTCCAAGTGCTCGACATGCACAGGAAATAAGTAGGCTAAGAACTGAATTACAGAGATACATGGAACAGATTAGGAAAAGTGAGAATCGGAATGGTAGGTTAATATATGCCATTAATGAAATAAGTCACTGGTTTGGTATTGTTGTTTATGTCAAATCTGTAAAGGGAAATTGTAGAATTATATTTTATTTTTGAGACATTAGGACTTGATGTAAAAAGTGAAACATTTATGTTGTAGTTTGAAATCTAGTAACATTATTTATAAACTGTTATAAACTCAGATTAATTCAAACAATTTTGATTTGAATGCAGTTTATTTTGAATATTGAATTTTATCCTTTTGTGATGTGTTCAAGTTGTCATCTCACTGATTTACATGGTGTTTTTTTCAGAGAATGTCGCACCACATGTAGAAAAGACAGATGATGTGGATGAACAAAGACGAGCTAAGAGAGAAGGAGAACGTGCTTCTCGTACTTCCAGAATGCTTTATGTACTTCAACAACAAGTGAGAGAGATCCAAGAAGAGCTTTCTAGGATAGGACCAGAAAAAGTGAAACACAATAAAAAGGTATGGTGTATAAGTAAATATAAAAAGCTAATATTTGAAGCATGAAAAATAAATAAATAAATAAAATGTGTAAATAAACAAACAAAGAAACAAATTAGTAAGATATATATTAATAATAGAAAAAAGATACAAAATAAGATAAGAATGGATATATACTAATTTGATCAATATGATATGATGAAATTTACCTATTGGTTGTTGGGTTCTAGAGCCGGACACTCCATCGTCTTGCTGCAGCTCACCGTGGTGCGGTGAAGGCTATACAGGCCTATGTAAATCATCTACCTGAAGAAGAAACCCGTCATGGCATGCCAAAACTGTATCAAGAACTTGCCCTGCTGATACGACAGCTTTCACTTTGCTGTGCAGAGCTTGAAGTTGGAGGAGAGTCTGGGGTGCCAGATGTGGTCAAGAACATACTGGGTCAAGCAGGGGTAATATTACATTGATTATTGCTTCCAAGTGTGCTTTAAGGTCTGCTAATGCTTTTTTACAAAGTATTCGCCAAGATATGAATGGAATTTTGTCATTTTTGTCTAACACTTCACCGAGCAAGAAAAACAAGTGAATGAGTTTATAGCGGTCAAGTTTTATTTACTGACTTTAGAAATGACAAGTCAGTAAAGAAACGAAATATGAATGGAATTTGAATTGCACAACTTTATTCACAATGTTTAATTGTATGTCCTCTTTGTGGTAGTATTGATATCAGAACAATGTGGCTTAAAGTTTTTTTTTTCTTTTAGGATTTAAATGAGTCTATTGAAAAAGAACTCCAGTCTTCCCCACTGTCTCCAAAGGCAAGGCGAGCATTACGCGATCAGTCTGAGAAACAAATTTCTCCTGTCAGTAGGCAGTTGTTTCCAGGTAAATGCAGCTACTCAGCACCTTCTGTGTTTTCCAAACATACCTTCAAACAAACATAACATGAATTGGATATTATAATGTTATGGATATTAGTAGCAAAGAAACTGTGCAATAGCCAATACCATATCAAACTTGATATTTTTTTGTCTTTTTGAGAAGAAGAGGCCATGTCAGCCAGAATAGGACCTGCCACTGTGGCAAGACTAAGACAAGACATGAGATGGAGAGGTAAGTAAAGCAGTTTCTTACTCTCTTTTAAAAATGTGTACTGTCTTATGAAATCTCATTAAGTATAGTTTAAGAATAGTCTTCAAATTGTTCAGTATAACATTTTCCAGAATACTACCTCATCCTAAATATTGTTTAGTTTATAGTATAGTCAAACAACATTTCTCTTAAAGCAGTCTACAGCTCTCTCTTTATTATCACTTCCATAGATGTTGATGATACCCCTGATCGTGATAGAGTTCTAAGAGCTGGCATTGAGGCCCTGGAAAGAGCTTCTAGAAATAATCCTGCCAGAGATCAAAGACCAGTAAATCCACTAGTGAAAGAAGTTATAAGTCATGAAAGAAGGCCATGGCAGCAGTCAGGAAGAGGACTTGGGGAAGAAGATATTACTGGTATTGGTGGTGAAACTTGGAATGCTCCTTTTGATATAAGAGATAGAGGTGCTGGAGTGAGAGCAGGTCAAACAAGATCTGTTAAGAAAAGTGTACTGCTTCCGTCTAAACTTCAGGTAAGTTGCCAAATTTAAACAATCTGTATATGCTGTGGTGGACTATGCAAGTTGCGTTTGAACAAAAATCTTCATAGAAAAGGTTTGTGAGGGACTGTTGAAGGCTTCATCAGTTGCAGTCCGAATATCAGTGGTAAAAAATAGTCAAATGTAGGTCAATCTCCCAACTCATAACTTTCTTTATCAGTCCCGTTTTTTTTTTCAGACACAGAGAATACAGGCACAGCATCAAGCAGCACCAATTTTAAACCAGGCACATTTTGCTGAACACACATACGCATCTAGAGCCAAAGTAGTTCACTCTCCTCGGCAGTATAGGGATAGAACAGGCAGTGCACATTCTCCTAGGTATGGATAAAGTATTTTAGGAAGTGGACGTGTTCTTTTTTGTCCTATCAATATGTTCTTGTTGTATCACTGAATTTGCTTAAAGAGCATTGGTATATACATATTATTCTTGACTTAGATACTATTTGTAGCCCTGTACTGTTCTGTCTATGAAGTGTTAATGTTTTGTTCTTACAGAAGCTCAAGTGCACCAGCAAGTCCAGAGAGACACATGCACAGAGGAGAATATCCGGACTATCCCAGACCTAGAAGCCTGTCTTCTGACAGGAGTCCCAGAATTGGAGACAGGAGTCCACGATTAGGAGAGAGAAGGCCATGGCTGGATGAGAGAAGCCCAAGACCAATTTTAAGAAACCCAATGACTCCATACAGAGAAAGAGAAATTAGAAGGTACTACCATGATCGATTCACTTGCAGAAGCAAATTGTCTTCAACAGAAAGAAAATAATTTTCATTTTACAGATCTTGTCTTCTGATATGTATGCTCTGATTTTAAGTAAAGACAAACATGCAATCCTATGACTTAGGGGAAGTAACTTGATGAATAGTTATTTATCCACAAACCAGGCAGTTTAAATTTGTCATTAGTTGTGGTCACAACTGATATCACCAAATATACAAATTGATTGATATTGGTTTTAAAAGATCTAAGGTGCAGTAGAAGATCCTTAATAATTTGTTATTTGATATCAGGTCTACTTCATTCCAGGATTAAACCCTAAATCGTTGACTCAGATCAGAGTGTTAATGATCTGAAGTAATAACAATTCCTTTAAATTTGAAATAAGACAGATGCAATATTTGATAATTGTACTAAACTACTATTGTCTACTTTGTCTTGGGTGAAAGTAGACAAAATGAATTGGTCAAAAACTCCAGACCAACTGTCAGTCTGGTTTTCTTTAGATTCACTTCCCCAAATTAAGATGATTTCTGGTCTCAGAAGGTTTTGTTAGAAGCACACACTAACATTAAAAAAATAAAAACTGCACAGATGAAATAAAACATTCAATTAGATGGATATTTTCACTTCTAGACAACTGTGGCTTGATAGAGAAGCTGCTAGGCAGACCAGAAATACAGAGATGGCCAGACACTTAGAGCTTGATCGCTTCAGAAAGACCAGGTAAATTTATGGGATGTTTACTTATCATTTAATACTTGTTTTGAACTTAAGTAGGAAACTACTGAAAGTTTCTTAAGCCACTGAACCATCCAACTTATTATTTATTAGAGCCGAAAGACAACAGGCAAGAGAACTGGTATCTGAAGCTGAGGCTGAAATTAGGAGAAGATTACAGCCATTACTAAAGCAAGCCCAGGTAACTGAAGCATCATGCCTAGTAAAAGCAAACATCAACACTACACATCTATACTGTGGTAGAGATAGGTGCTATACTTTATAACAGATCTTGCCAGTTAGACGTGCCAATTTCATTACAAAAGGTTGATATTAATTTAGAAAGCTGTTGATAACAATGATGTTGTTTTATGTGTTGATGTCCAAGCAGTTTTTCCTGTGCCTCAAATTTTTCTAATTGATTTTTGAGATAATTGTATTATTTTCTCTCACTGAGGAAATATCGGAAACTCATGCAGCAGAGCAGAGGTTAAGTCAGCAGTCTCTTAGACACCGGCTGTCAGACAAAATCACAGAACAGGTAAGGCTGACTTCAGGAATGAAAGGTTTTCCCCATTGCCACTAGCTTTTATTTTCAGTACTTGGTCAAATGTTGATTTGTTATATACAAGCACTTGGGTTACTTTAACTGTAACAACCCAGAATATTATTTTTTTTGTTGTTGATGTTGTTGACATTTTAGGTGGAAGTGAATACTGACATTTTGAGTGACATGATTTTGAGTGATATTATCCGTGATACTGCAGAGGAACTAGAGGACATCAGAACGAATAAAAAAATGGAAGGACAAAGGCACTCTAACTTGGAAAGCATGCTTCACAGGCTAGAACAAATTGAGGTTTGTGTCACATCTGTTAAGCTGTTATACCTGTGTGTGTAGTATACTGCATGAGCTATATCCAGGGACTTGCTACACGAATTTTTATTACTTAACCAATATCAATCTAATTCAGGTACAATGTGGGTAAAAAATGTAGGTACCTATTTCACAGACACTTCTACCATGCTATAACCTGATATTCATTTTCAGAGTGAAAGAGACGAAATTAGGAGAAGATGGACAACAGTTGATTACAATGATGCAGCCTCTAGAGAAGAAGAAATAGGTAACTGCCATACAATTAAAGGCTTGATTGTCTGTTTTTCAGTACCGTTTTTCACTAGGCTTGATATCTAAGAATTGCCACTTTAACCTAGAATACAACATAATAACATAATCTGAACAGGAAGTATGTAGATTTACTTATATTGTGTTTGCATGCTGAAGCTAGAATGATTATCTTATAGAAGATGTACCTGTGCTGCCACAGCACCCAGTTCCTATTCATGTCAGCAAGTCTGACCAGGAGCAACAGAGACGGCAGGCCATGGCTTTCCTGCAGCCTGTACCACAGACTCGTAGGCAAAGGTTAGTTAGTTTGTTTTTTTAACCCATTAGTGCAGGATGTAGAGTGCATTGATTTTTCAATCAGGATGCATGATGATGCTGCAGTAATAATTTGGCTCTTTTTCCAGCATATCTTAATGTTTTTATTCAGTTAGATCAAAATTAATCTTCCAACTTATTGAACTGTTATCTTTTTCCTGGCTATAAACACTAAATGTGTTTTTAATCTTAATGTGAATATTTATTCATCTTTTCAGCAGCACTCCAGAGAGGAGCAACCTAAAAGATCTTATCGTCTTCACCAAGAAAACCCAAGACAGAGATGCTGCACATAGATTATCTCAGATGACATGGGAACAAAAGGAGGGTTCGATAGCACCAACAATAAACAAAGTAAAGTTGCATATGCCACAAGAACAGGTGGAGAGTATCAAAGAATACAGAGAACAGTTTGAAAGGCATCTAAAACGAGTATCACACCAGGCTGTTGGTAAATTTGACCCATGGAAACTGGTTGAGGAGTAAGATATATCATTGTACCACTTTTCTTTAAGTTAAAAAATGGTTACTTTTTATTCATCTGCATAAAATACATTTAACAAAATCTAATTATATATTTTATACTTTCTTACATATGTGCATGACTTGCACTTACTACTTTGTTAATATATCCAACACAACACATACATTTAAGATGTAATTGTTGTACAATATTTCAGCATTGCTGATGAGATTGTGGACAGCTGTGTAGAAGGAGTTGCTCAGGAACTGGACAACATCAACAGTGAGATAGCAGGTTATGTGTTCAGTACAGAATTTGCTGCTCCACCAGTAACCAGACCACCTCTAGTAAGTCAGGAGGTGCAGGTCCAGTCAAAACTACACCCCAACTTCCAAGGGGAGAAGCAATCTGCAGAGCAAGATGACGATCTACGCCAAGAGAGAAAAGCAAAGCAATTTAAATGGCCCAACAACTCGACTGAAGAGGGCAGTAGAAATGAAGAGTATTTGAAGCAGTCACACACAGACAGATCCCCAACCTCTGTGTCAACCTATTCTCATTCATCCAAGGGTGACTCAAAAGGCAAGTCTTCTCATTCTAGTCTCAGTGGTAAGATGTCCATGGGTGAATTGGACAAGTCGGCTGGTTCTCACAATCAAAGTTCAAAAAAGGAGAACCTTGAGAAGGACGAGTCTAAGAGGTCTGAGAAATCTAAGTCTGAAAAATCAGGGAAATCTAAATCGGAGAAGTCACAGAGTAGCAGGTCAAAAGATGTGAAGGAAGTCCTCAAATCACTATCAGGAACAAGTTCACAGTCGAAAAGATCTGAAGACATTAAATCACCATTGCATTCCAGTGCAGCTTCTCCTTATCAGGATGGACAGACACCATATGAGATAGGGTCACATGCAAGCTATTCACAAGATAATGATCACGTTGAAGAAAAACTAGAAAATAAATCCAAGGCGTCAGGCAGACATTCTGCTAAGGAAAAAGACAACTATTCTCAAACTTCCTCTGCAGGAGTGCAGTCAATATCTGAAGTAATGGAGATTGCTGATAACAAAAGTGATAGATCTGAATTTTAAGACAGTATTAAATTTTAGTGTTCAGTAGTTGTTTGTCAGCTGTTTGTATTTAAAGTAGTAGTAAAACTGAATATCAATCCTACAACTGAAATATATGTCTGACTACACATAAGTTAATAGAATAAATCTCACTAAATTTGAGAGAAAGTAATTATATTAATTAAATGTTTATTGCAAATAAAAATGTATATATACATTTGAAATGTGATGTACAGAGCACCATGAACAATTTTCTTTCCTGTGAACATGGTTATCATGGAATATTAATTGCACATCAAATTAACATGTACTGCATAAAATGCATTCTGATGAAACTAATGACCTTGTACTTCATTTATCTTTTTAAGGTTTTATTATTGTTAATCTTGCCCACAAATAAAAAAAATTAATGTGATTTTACATTGGAATCAAATTTGAATAGTTTGGAATATTATTTTGAAAATGAACCTTAAATATTAAAGGTACAATCCATGGATTTGGAAATCCCCAAAATGCTTTTTTTTTTGCCATCCGCAGCTTATAAAACCTTAAACATTAAAACTTATTCAACCCCATAAAATGTTTTTTTTT
Source organism: Lingula anatina (assembly GCF_001039355.2). Next base: position 49,531 of record NW_019776106.1, on the reverse strand, counting down.
TTTCAGTATCAAAGTTCAGGGAGGTACCAATAAATGACTCGCTGGCAGGAGAAAACTTTATTTTCCCAGGAAAATCAGTTTTGGCAGGTTAATCTCATGGAGTGTACCTTTAAGTTGGATTACTTTAGGTTTCCATCTTTATGCAAAAAACAAACTTTTTGGCCAAGGAAATTGATATTCACGCAATTAATTAATCCAATAGAGATGGGCAAAGGCATACACAAGCTCCTGACTACAGCTTCCTTCAGTAAATTAAAATGAATAAAATCTAAATGTTGAATTCAGATGGATTCTGAATACTTGACATACAAAGTGGATTTTGACTGATAAAAAACTGACAATCACAGGTAACTCCCACAATGTTAGTTGTATACTATATTCCCATAGCCATTAAATTATCAAAATTATCTTAATATTAAGTTTCTTACAAATAATGGCAATATGGCAGGGAACTAGCCCATATGAAACCTGTTCCTGCCATCATCTCTTTCCAGTCCACTGCCCTAATTACAAATATTCATTCTATATATATATGGTCTCTTAAGCATTTTAAACTATGATTTTGTCTAGTTGTCATGGATTTTAGGCATATGACAGAGGTATGTCCTTGAAGATGGTAATTTCAATGTTTTTGTTAGAATGTCAATGGTTTTTAAGGTAATAGGGACTAATGAAAGAAAAACGTCTTTTTTGCACAAAATGGATTATTGCATGTAGAAGAATATCACAGTCATTATAAGCAGATCATCTAATGGGCCATATCCATTAGCATGAACTGCCAATGGAAGGCACTGTATCAGATCTGTGTATAGAGATCCTCTTCACTGTCAGAAGATGCTGCTAAGAGTGGTTTCATTGCTGCCTTTGGACCTTTTTTCTTTCTTTTCAGCCAACGGACTTTCTTTCTGAACATGGGCAGAAATCTGGCTTTGCTCTTTATAATATCTGAAAAAAAAAACCCAAGAGATTTATTGAAATTTTCTGAAATTATTATTTTTTTTTGCCGAGTTAAGCATTATAAAAATCTCTGTAATGCTTTAAGATATGTGTATATGGAATTGGTATATATCTGAAAATGTGAAATATATAATAAAGCTAAAATATTACAAATATACCTTGCTTTATTCAAAATTTATCACATACACGCAACTCTGACATAATTAGAGTAACATAAAATTTTAATATGCTCTCCACCTGGAAAATGTGCTAATATACTCTTATTTTAGGTTTCTTAGGATATATCTTAGGATATATCAAGTCTGAAAACCAAAAGCCTTATGTTTTTGAAAATGAAATCAGATTGTGGGAAAAATTTTTTTAAAATAATAATAAAAGAATAAATTGAAAACCCAGTGGGAATGCTTATGAGGTGATGAAAACTTTTTGAGTTGGTTGTGTGTAGATGGACACATCCATTATTCTTCTGCCAATGAAGAACATCTTACTTACCCTATCAAACCTAACAATACAAGTGAACATTTCTGTCATTGACTTTTAAATATAAAAGAAAACAAAATGTTTTAAGAAACAATAAAAAATGGTATATTAATCTAAAACCTAGCATGTCCCAATTTATTGCAAGTTCTTTTCACCTTCGCTTTTTATGAAAGGTTCAAAACCCAGGTCTACTGGCTACAAGGCTATTATTTGTTAAATATAATTGCACATACCTCTGACACTGACATAATTCATGGATTCATCATGATTTTCGTATGGAATAACTCTCTTTTGCCACATTTTTGTATACCACACTCCAACAAACAGTAACATAAGTAATCCAGTTAAACAGGCTGTGGAGGTAAAAGAATCTCTGTTCCTGAATTAAAAAATATAAAATTTTTTAAAATCATTTTACGATAGGTGCAAATGTTTTACCCGAGATTTTGGTATGCTGGTTAAGAAGAAAAAGTACTAACTAATTCTTTGGACTGTTATCACCTTGTAAAATAGGATATGTGAACAAATTCTGCAATGTCTTTTTTTACTTTTATATCAGTGTTCTAAACTTGCTTTCAATAGAAAAGTAATTTGCAAATTACCTTATTATCTATAATATCTAGTTCTTTAAAACTTAGTTTTGCTTTTTTCAGTAAAAAGTTGAAGCATACTGTACCTATATTTAATGAAAAAGAACTTGTGTAGTCCCTGAGAGGAATTGCTGGGTACTGTGCTACTTGCATTTAGTTTAACTGTAGGTATGTGTATTTCAATTTCTGTTGGTCTGCCTTCAGTTGTTGTCCTTAACGCTGTAGCATGGTTTGGAGTACTTGGCACTACCATTGCACTAGTCAATGTTTTTACCGGCACAGTTTTAGGAGTTGAAGTATTCAAAATTGCTGCAGGAATGGTGGTTTCAGTCAGTGCAATTGTGGTGGATGGCACTGGACTGACCACTGTAGTTGTTATAGTACTAGATATGTTAATTTGCTTGGACTTATCAAAACTATGGTCTGGTTGTGAATCATTGGAGATTTGCCAGTTGGAAACATTGCTTTGTCTTAAAGAGCCCTTTGATACTTGTTCTTCAGTTGAATTGACATCCCTAGTCCTACGTTTAAAAAGTAATTGATTCATTATTGCACCTCTTTTCCTTTTCATAAAAGTAGTTCTATGTTTGTGATATGTTTCATAATGTGCATTTTGACTGCTGGAGAGAACCGGTGGGGGTATCCTGTTGACAATGTGGTATGGAAATGCCCTTGGTTTGAACTCTGATATATGCTCTGGTTTCACCTGTGAAAAAGAAGAGTACTCATTTTCAAGTTCCCAACATATTAAAACTGATTAAAAAATTATACGCACTGTGCACATTACAAAATAAATATTATCAATCTGACTGAAAAAAGGATATTTTTGGATTGTATCTTTATTACTTCAAACAGCTACATTTTAATGCACACTGTTAAATAAATTAACTTTTGACTTCATGGCAAGCACGTCATATCATTATGTTATGTTATTCAAAAATATATAGGAATGCTGCAGATAGAGAGGCAAACGGTTCGCTGAAATCTTGTCAGCCAATGTCAGGCAAGTGATGTGGCACTCAAACTCTTGACCCAGTTGGTTAGATTCCAATCGTAATAACGAGAATAAGCATGTACCAAGGTATTGTCACGTAAAATGATCTTGTGCCATGATTCAGTAAGTGATTTCCGTCCTCCATAGACTGCTAACACATCAAAAACTAGGAAAAATGCACAAGTGACCATCTCCAGACCGGAAGCTGCCATGTTTACGTCTGCATCCAAGAAAAACCCAGCTCAATACTTAATGAGACTTAATGGTCATATACTGAGTTGCAAGAGTTTTCACAGCATCTAATTCATCCATAAGTGTATCAAAGTGATATTCAGAGTGATATTCAACTGAATAATAACTTAAAAAATGAAACTCACTTTAACATTAAAAATAAGGTCATCTAAACAGAGGCTTTTACGCGGAGAGAAGAAAAGCTTGGACTTTGACCTGAACAAAAATGCGGAATTACGATTAAGTGGAATATTTAGTGCAAAAGAGAATTAAATACTCAATATATTCTTTAAAATTATTTACCTATCTTATCATAAGTGACATTGATGATATTCATTCTCCAAAATAAATTGAAAATTTCCTTAGTCGGTTTGCCCGTAGAGCCCTCAGCTTATGACGTCATTTGTTCCACCCCGTGAAAGGCAGGAAAGATGTTAATCAAGGAATTGTAAGTACTATATTGTGGCCGGTTGCTGTTTCAATCTCAGTTAAACCTGATGAAACAGTGATATTAAAATGTATCAGTTTAGGTTTAAAACAAGTAAGGTAGCCCTTAAGACATCTTACAATAGTTGACAATGAATGAATGCGAAATAAGAAGTGAATTCGGTGAGTCACTGAGTGAGATAGATGCTAGTGTGAGCGTGCTTTAATTGCTGGTACTGTTTCACAGTTATACTACATTGATATTTGGCTCTATTTGTGAAATGTTCATTTCTAAACTATCAAAATTTTGTGTTGTTTATTTTTCAGCCGCATTGTACTTCCCCTCTCAGTGGAAGAGGTGAGTGTTGGAATCAATAAGTCACCGAGTTCCCATAGTAACTGTTTACTGGCATTGACTTCGAAATATTTCAAAAGTTTTGGTATTGAATTATGCATATGATATTGACCCGGTACATTAGTTAGGTTGATCTATTTTTTGAAAAATACCTACCGAAAATCTATACCCAAGGCCAAACGGATGGTTTCGAAAAAATAAAGATTATTATTTATAAATGTTATATTTAAAAAAAGCATTAATGTTACCATAGCTACTGTTTTAGAGTTAACTGGAATTTTTGTTGTGGTTTGTGTGAATGTTAACTTTTAATAATTTGTACATTGGCAAATATAGTATTTTTTGGGTGGGGCATTTTCCCAGAATATGCTCAATAGGTTTTTTATGTTGTGGTTCACTTAGCTTGAAATGTGATGTATTACTACATTGTACATATTGTGTTTCAAGTTAATGGTTTTTTAAAACACTTATGTTGGGGGGTTTATTGTAATTCAGAAGTGCATAGCATGTTATGGGATCCCCCAGACCTTTTGTTTTTAGTCATATAATAATTTACCAAATGGATAATGAAGTGAGTAAAATAATGATAATATTATTAATGACAATAATTGAATTTTAAAGCCAAAACATATCTTACCTTTTACTGTAAACAAATTGCTGTCTATATTAAGTGAAGTTAACATTGTATGATGTGGACAATAAGGGGCCAACGTAGTAGCTGGAAATTATCTAGCTATGCCATTTTGGGTGGTTCTAATGGATTGTTATCTATCATGATAATGTTCTATATGTTGCCTACAGCAGCGGTACCTTTTGAATTGAACATTTAATGACCAGTTCAGTATATTGGATATATATTTGGTTCTATATCTATATCCCTATCATTCACAAGAGCTTTTATTTCCCATATTCAACTGATAGAAAAAATGATGTTAGAAAATTATAAACTTGAGTGCTATATGGACTATCAGAAGTACATCTTATTTGACCCATTACTCGTACTAAGTTAATTATTATATCAATGTCGATCGCGATCGAAAAAAATTAGCAGAGTGAATTGTTAATTCTAGTTTGGAGAAATTCAATAGTAGGTATGAAATAAAGTAAGTATAAAAATAACTAACTTTAATCTATAATTTGAATCAAGGTCAAAGGGAGACAGCAAAATCATGGCCTTATCAATAACTTGGTTTGCTTCTGGTCTGCAAGGTGGAAGCATGTGGAAGTTTCACGAGGTGCCTTACTCTGCACTGTAGCACTGTGTCAAATTGTACTGCCTTATCAGTCTTGATGCAAATAGAAGTAATATGCGTGATAAATATGATAATAAACAGTGACAGATTCCTCTTCTTATCGGATATCTGTAGGTTTAAATCTCTGTAACTAGCACATTGATTACTTATTTCCTAGACATATGACTTTGAAAAAAGTCTTAGATTGTTTGCAAACTGTCAAATGGTGGGCCATTATGTTAAGTTATGTGCTGTGTAACAATGAATTTATATTAAATGTTAATTATAAACATAATGCAGAATGATTGAAATCAATTATAATTGAACAATTAAAGAAGAATCCAGAATGACATAGATACATATTGATTTCAGTACCATGTGGGACAGCTGTACTCTGTAGCTGAGGCGAGTAAGAATGAGACAGGAGGGGGAGAGGGTATAGAAGTTGTGGTTAATGAGCCTTACCAAGATAGCTCTGAAGTACTTTATGATAATACCAAGATTGGTGATGGACAGTACACCCATAAAATCTACCATTTAGCAAGGTAAGTGGCATACTAATACTACAACACTTTCATGAATGTTTGATGCCCAGATTTACCTTTGATATAAATGATAGAATAAAGATTTCACCCTAATCAAATGTAAATAAAAAATCTAGTTATGTTGCAGGAAGTCAAAACTAAAAATGGCCAGATTTGATGACTGTCTTATATAACTATTAATAAACAGATTATCAAATCTCATTTGCACTCCTAGTTCACAATGGATTTTTATCTATGAGCATATACATCAGCCACACAAAGCGGGTTAAATGTCAATAATCAATATTATCCTATTGATTGTCCATTCTTAATTTTCAAATGAGTGTAGTTGTAAATTGTTTTACATGGAAGGACAGGACATTAGAGCAGATATATCATTCATGATTATTTTCTGTTTTTAAACTAAAAGTTGATTTCTGAACACTTCTTAAGATTCTGCATTCTAGGAGAATTAATTCATTTTTACTTGCAAGCACATTTTCAGTTTTGATCTTGTACGTCAACATACTCAACTTTTTAATCAAATTATCTTCTTGAACACCAAAGAATATTTTGGAATAGATGGTATTTATTATTATTTAATCATGTATGTATTAATTGGATGCTTACTAACAAACAAGGGATATTTTCAATCAAAATATTTTATTTGAAATTATTATCATTTATCTTTATATTTTATGATTTAGTGATCTAATAGCAGTTGTTGAATTCCTCTGATTTTAGGGTATGGAAGTTGTAATAAAAGTATATATGTAGTTAGTGTAGTATATGTAGATATAAAACTGAAGGGCAAGTAAAATATTGCCTGAGTATCCAGAATTTCACCCTAATTCTTCTAATGTGATCTATTTTGACCAATTAAATAATAGTAAAAGTGCAAGTAATGTTGAATAGTAATGAAGTTGTCTGGCATGTGAGATGAAGGAAGGGAAAATTACTTTGGGCTAGCCTACGTGTGTGATAGATTCAGTTATTGATTTTGTCAGAATCTCCTAGGAACACCTCATTTAAGGCACAGAATTGGAATCAATTAAATGATTGATTAATTTCTGTATTTATGTGTTTGTGCTTACAGCAAAGCAAGCTAAAAATCAAATCTTTTCAAATTGGTAATGTTATACGGACAGGACTGACCAGAGAAATGTCCAAAGCTCCTTTGTCTTACAAACTTTACAAGAGGTTCTATTTAATTATGACCAGTTCTTGATGAAACAAAGATTCATATAATTGAAGAAAAAAGTTGACCCCATTATAACTATTTACATCATTTAATGGAGGACTTGAAATAGATATGTAGTTGGATAGGTTTAACATAGCATTGCTTTATTGATCCATACCTTCACAAACAAGGGACAATAAATTAGAATAATAGATAAAGGCAAATAGAATACACAAAACAAGAAGAAAAATTGCAATAATTGAAGACATGCTCCTGTGAGAGCATCACTGGAAATTAACTATCACTACATCCAAATACCAAGAAAACGGTGTTCTGGGAATATCTTGCATCAAACATCTGGCACCTTTGGACTTTCTATCGATCTGCTGGTAATTATCACATGGCAGAGTAATCCCCTTTTTTCTGATGCACCTTTTGAAATTATGTGACAGTTTGTCTTTCCTCTCAGCAGGTGCATCTCAAACCAGGATTTGCAAACAGCTGGTTTATTTCAAAGCAGGGATGAGACTACCATTTACTGAAAAGTCAGAAAATATGACTTCTCCCCCCCCCCCAATATTTTGATTACATCATTTTGTTAAAAGTAAAAGAGTAAAATCTCATTTCTTTAGGTAGATAAAAGCTACAGTAGGAATAGTGTTAAATATAAGGTTTAAATTTCTCAAAATAGTACATTATGATAGTAAGTTTTACCACAAAAATTTTACCACAAAATTCCTGGCACCAGGTTGCAGTACTTATTGTTATAATAAGATAAGCATTAAACCATGTAAGTGTATTGCTAAGCATTATTATGTAGAAATAACAAACAATCCATTGTCACTGGTTAAAATTATATTAGTCAAGATGTGTACCATAATCCTGTCAATAATGTCACACACAGTCATGCATTGTTTACCTGTATATGCAGCAATCTTTCTCTCCAGTAGTTGGGATCAGGTGGCCACTAAGTAGCTACACTAGCAGTAAAGAACATGTAGTGATCATGTTGTGTCCAATTTGGTGTTTACTTTGTGTAAAGATTTCTGGGAATGCTAAGCATTTACATTTGCAATATGTAATCATCTTGAAATGTACAGTATCATGCCTTTCACTATTTCCAGTAAAGTTCCTCGTTTCATCCGCTTACTGGCACCACAGGGCTCATTGGAATTTCATGAGAAGGCATGGAATGCTTTTCCTTACTGCAGGACTGTAGTCACGGCAAGTAACCTATGTTTTATGTATTTAATTGAAGGATGTCTTAACATTTAAAAAAAAAGTCTCAGGTTATATATTAGCCAGAAAAAGTATGCTCTGGATAAAATTTGATCTACTTACACAAAGCTTTCAAAGAAAAAGATTCAATTTTTCTGAAAAAAAAAAGACACCCCCCCCCCCCCCCCCCCCCCCGTTTGAAATTGCTGGCTACTGGCCTGAATCATGATGCCTTTATTTTTGTTTGACCTTTGCTAGTATAATTTGTTGAATATCAACAGTGAAAGTAATACATAATTAAAAATGGTGGTGATCATGCTGTAAAGAATTGTGTATTATTGCATCAAAATTAATGAAAAAATGCTGAATGCATTTTCATTGTTAAATAGGTTGTTTGTCATTTTTAGACAGTAACTGCTCCCGTCAGATTTGACATGAATATGTCTGTTTATTTACGGCTTAGCTGTTTTATTTTTGACTTTGTTACAAGTATGGTTTAAATATTTGTTATATTTGTTTTCATTTTTTAGAATGATTATATGAAGGAAAATTTTTTTATCAAGATTGAGTCTATACATTTGCCAGACAGGGGAGAATCTCATAATGTGAGTATTTAGAAACTCAGTTTGATTTTATAGTGTTTTATAAAGTCTTAATATTCATATGACTAAGCTTTTGTGGAATATTTACTTTAGCCACTATTAGCCAGTAAAAATATTTTATAAATTGTCATAAAGATTGTCACAAAAAGCAGTCACATAGATAAGATGCATGAAATAATTGATGTGGAGACCAGTGTAACATTTCTATGTTTTGTAGCATTGATATTTAGATACTACTCAAAACAACTTTTTTTCTTGGTCTTTTACAGCCTCATAACTTACCAGATGAATTGCTTGCGCAGCGTGAAATAATACGCATAGACATAGCAAATGATGAGGTTTCCAGACAGGTAAGGCAGTTTGCTATTGTAATGCAGATATTAATGCAATCCTTATGACAAATATGTACTCTTACAGAATGTCTCATTTCATGTTCTGAATGTTAATGCCAGGCTTGACATAAACTGTTTTCAGGCACTTGCCCTCTCTGGAGCACTGTTAATTACATAAATAGTACTTGGTTTAATACTTTGGTTTGTATTAAGGATATTGTTAGCCTTTGCCAAAAGGATATTGTAAGCCTTTGTCAAGGGACATATATTATTGAATAATAAGATGCAGGAAAAACCTAATTTTAGGTATTTGGATGATAATAAAGGCTTCCAATACCCATAATGACATTACATTGGTATAACATTCAGAATGAGATTTATCATTTATTTATCATGCAGCACATCTATAATAAAAATTGTAATAACCATACCAGCAGCCAGCATGATAATACATTGTAGTACTTGTAGCATGACATACAGTCCATATTCAAAGAAAATCCAATATATGTATATTCCTGTATTGCCACTTCATATACACAGTTGCACAAAGTCTACCTTAGACATTGTTAACAATGGATAGTTGGTTTTAGTTGTAGTAGAAAAAGTGTGTTCATTACTCAATCTGGTAGTTAAGCTAACTTGGTGATTTTAATGGGATGTGATGCCAGTATTATAACCATAACATTGCTATGGAAGACTTTCTGTATTTAGCTACTGATTTTTAAAAAACATTTTGCAGGATTACAAAGCAGATGAGGATCCAGCTAAATTTAAGTCAGAAAAAACAGGAAGAGGTCTACTCGATAAAAATTGGATTGTGAGTAAAACGGTGTATGAGTGTAGTTTAAAAAAAAAATTAAGACAGTATGTCTTGTTATAATAAAGACTATATATTCCATCCAGCAGATGGTGGCCACTTTCCTAGGAGTCCAGATTAGCACACTTTTGAATTTTGGTATTAAGACCATCCAACACAACAGATCAGTGAAAAAAGTGTCTAATTTGGATTTTTTAATTCCAGAATACTACAGAGCCAGTGATGTGTGCTTACAAGCTAGTTACATGTCACTTTAAATGGTGGGGTCTCCAAAACAAAATAGAAAAATTCATTCAGAAGGTAGGTGAAGGTCATTGCTGACTTTGCTAATAAAGGCCAATTTAAGTTGCAAAATAAATAAATAAATAAATAAATATAATTTGTTTATTTTTTTGTAGTTTATCCGTTTTTTAATAATTTTATTTCCCCCAGTTTGTTAAGTTGACTTCTCTTACATGGCTTTTTTTTTCATATGCTTTTAGTCTGAGAGAAGGATATTTACAAACTTCCATCGTCAAGTATTTTGTTGGATTGATAAATGGCATGGAATGACAATGGAAGATATACGCGCAATAGAACAGAAGACTAAAGAAGAGTTGGATAAGGTACAGTTGCTCTCTGATATATGTTTATCTTTTTATTTGAGGTATGGTTCTTCTTCAGGCCTTCTCAAGGGAGTTGCACTCCCAAGATGGAAGTATCTCGAGTAGATTAATATTTTGTCCCTTTTGCACACCGCACACTCATTATAATACAGGCACAGATTATCTTGGCTGTCTTAATGCCACTTTAGTGGGCCAAGTATACTGTGTGTAAAAGAAACAAAACGCCAGAACTGTCAATCTAAAAAACGTAATCTACTCAATGGAGGTCAATCCTTTGCTCTCCAGCATTTTGAAATATATGTTATTGAGGACATTGTTCCTCACCAATTAATTGAATATTCACTGACTGCCACTTATTTTAAAAAATGTATGTGAAATTAATTAAAAATTTGTATCTGTTAAATATTGTGCCGTTTCAACTTTTTAGCAACGAAATGTTGGCAACGTCCGAGGTACAATGGAAACATGAAGAGGAGGATACTAGACATTTAATAACTGATATAGGAGCAGACATTGTGATCAGTGCATTCTCATTATTTTACTTTTATCATCACAGTGTAGAGACATCTACATTTCAATGTGGAAGTACATCTCTGAGACTCCTTGCAATTGTTGTGACTTTTGTCTGAGATTCAGATGATAGGATTATTAGCAAATTTAGATGTAAACTGGAAGTAGAAAATCAGAAGTATAAGACATTATGTCCATCTATTTTATAAAAAAAAGATCTGAAAACTTATGCTGTTTGGCAAAAGAAAAAATTATGGACCCCAAATTTGTCAGAAAAATGAGTTACTTTGGTAATATTTGTCTTATTTCAGTTATTTAAGGTAGCAAAAACTAGAATTTAAATAATTTGTTATTACCTTCCAAAGAAAAAGTGGCTGTGCCATACTTTGATAACAATTCTTTAGGTCATTTCCTTAGCTGTTGTTATGGGGAGGTGCAGGGGGCCATGCAGGTCATTGCCTTTTGTTATCACATGTGATAAATGTGTAATACAGCACATTAGACCTTCCTGCAGGTCAAATTTAATGATGAATCTGCCCAATGACATTATTTATTGTTAAATGAGAGGCTCACAAATAATTATTATGGCAGGAATTAATTATATCATATTTATCACATGTGACAAAAGAAGCGATTCACCTTTGGCATCTTTAGCGGATTTACTAGTACTTCCCTGAAATAAACTGCTTCTTTTGAAGAAATGTATGCGGAGGTACATCAGCCATGTATATATTTTACATGCCATTTAGACTATACAAGTAATGTAAAAAACAATACTTATAATAAAACTAATAATCTAAAGAGTTTCTGCTAAATGGCCAAATCCTTATTAAATGCAGGCCAAAGCTTGATTTGTAGTGAAATATTTTTTTGATTTATATACACCTGATTTTTTTTTTTATCTGACAAGTGACATATTGTAAATGGATGAAAACCTGTGTCAGATGGTGATATTGTGATAAATAAATCTCACACATTCTCAACTTGTTGAAGTTTATTCACATACTTCTTTCCCTATTTTTCATTTGGTAAATAATAAATGATCCTGCATCTAAAAGGCTTAAAATATCTTAAAGGCTCCAAGCAAATATGCCATAATCACAATAAGTGGCTTAAAATTTGCTAAACCAGTTTATGTTGAAAACAGCATGAACCAAGTCAACATTGTGTCAGTTCCTTTCAAATGAATAAATTGTAAAAATATAAAATGTTTCCATCACAAAATATTTATCCTTACAAATGCAACTTCAAAAAATAATCTTCAAACCAGTTCAACCACCACCTGGCTCACAGTGAGGCTTCCTTGCCTAAGAACCTGTTCACTCAAAAATTCTGTAAAATATTCCCTTGACTTCATTTAATAACAGTCACCATGAAGAAAAATCTCCAAAACCAGTCTTTCCTTTGCTTTTCTTTCTGACTGGTTCCAAATTATCTGTTTCATCCATATCTCGCTTTCTAGAATGGATAAAAAGTAAACTTGCAGTTCTTTACCAGAAACAATATTTTAATAACATAAAAGAAACCAATCAGAAGGTTTAAATTACTTGTCTGTCCTTTATCAAGTTGATAAAGCTGTGTTCTCTAATACAAATATCAATATTGCTTTTGTTCCCTGATAACTGAATAGCGATGCATACTCACTCAGTGCTTATGTATTTTCCTACTCCTTCCCTGTACACTTTTGGACCATCTTCTTTTTTCTTTGGCTGAAATCTCTGTTTTAGCTTAGCTTGTTCCTCCTTTTCCCGGGCTAACTCCATCTCTCTCTCTTTAGCAAGCTACCACAAAAGATGACTTAATTAAAAATATCATATAATGCAAAATGCCAAACAACAACAACAACAAAAGAAAAACTTCTTTCACTTCCCAAAGGCACCTTTAAATTTGACAGCATCAATTCATTTTGACAAAACATTTTAACGAGTGAATAACGATGAATGCAGTTCAGTTTGATAAAAAAATTTTTTCCCACCTGCTCTTCTGCCTCCTGGTAGGGGTTTACAAAGACAGTACAGCTGATCAGTTTTATTTCCTCCTGCAATGAAATGTACAATCCATGATAACATTGTTTAAAAATAGTTTAATTACAACTGAATAGAATATCTTGGTAACGATAAACTGATGACCTAAAAATTAACAAGCTTATTATAAACTGATAGACCAATAAATTCAAACAGAGAAAGACAAATCCCAAGCTAACCAAGAGCACTCACCACTGGTCGGTCATTTTTATCAGTGTCTACTTTCTCCATGGCATCTAATGTATCCAAACCACCAACAACCCTGAAATATAATAGTTGGCATTTTAAACAATCACGTAAACAAAACTATTCACCCAAAAGAGTCTACTTAATTAGTCATTCTGGGTTCTATATTTTTCACAAAAAGGCCCACTCCAGCTCCAGGTGAGTTTCCAATTGATTTTAAACCTCTGATCATAAATACGAGTTCACTGAATAAAACTTGACATTTTAAGATTGTGTCTTACTATTGTGAGCTATATGTCTGAAGTAGTTGGCATATATGTATTTTGGTATTATAATGATCTAAAGTAATTATACTTATTTAAGCTTATGTGCTAATTTATGTAAAATTGTAGTTTAGAGAGCTTGTAAAATATAACTGTACACATTTTAATGCTCAATAAATTATTATTATTATATTATTATAGTATTCAAAAAATTTACAAGATTGACATTTGATCATTTATCAAAAATGCTAAGATATACAATTGGGCAATATTGTGCTGGTCGTAGGGTAGCCGGTGACAATTGTGCCTTTCAATTAGGCATGCAGTTAGAAATAAGGAATTATGGTGATAGTACACTCCCTAGCATGGGAAAACAAACCAAATTTTCAATTTCAAGCTGTATAACATCACAGTCAAGGTCAATATTTCAAATCTCAACAAATCACTTTTAATATCAATAATGCTATTGAAATACTTGTTTTATATACAATAACATTTGTTAACCACTGTGAGTTGTAGGGTGATGTAAATCTATCTACCCGGGTGGGGTGGGGGTTATTTATAAACAATCAGGTTAAATTATAAACTCCGGATAAATGTTTATAAAACTGACAGTATTTTTACCACTGTGAAATGTGACACAGAGTACATTAGAACATGTTTTAAAACTCAGTATAAAGTGAGAACTGAAAATTGCCCAGTTTCAGGATAAAACAGCCTACCTTCCAAATACTGCATGTTTCTGATCTAAGTGCCTACAAGATCTGAAGGTTATAAAACTGAAAAAGAAAAAGGGACCACAATCATTGTTAGTTTTTATACAACAAGAGTGAAACTAATGCTTCCAGTCATGGTGACATTTTCTGGATCTGAAATCTTTCTGTTACTTTTCATCTCAACAAATTAGTCAGCATATTGATCTACCTCATTGTATCTCTAGAATGTACTGCTTATACTTAGGACAGACTTAGGAAAGCTTACACTCCACCTCACATAACTAAATGCAGTCATGTAATATTATGAAATAAACAGAACATGCACAATCTCTGATGACTAATGGTTGAAAACATGCGAGAATTGGTACAACACCATGCCAAAGTTTAAGACATGGCTCCAAATAAAAAAATAATGATAAATAAATAAATAAATAAATGATGCGTCGCGGGTAAACCACATGTACCATTACTAAGATCACCCTTCAGTACAACCGTGCCAAATTTCAAACATGCAGGTATAAACATTTACTGCACAGGGTTCTGAAACAAAGACCCCATGGTTTCCAGAGCCAACTGTGGCCATGTTTTATTTAAGGGAGTACTTACAATTGAGATTTGTTGGTGTTGGGGCCAGAGTTTGCCATGCTGAGTACACCTCTCCCTGAATGAGTTAGATTAGGCTTGAATTCATCCTTGAAGGCTCCACCCCATACAGATTCTCCACCTGTGACCATTAAGAAACATTTCATCATGAATCACTGCATTTATGTCAGAAAGAATTAATGCAATGGTTTAAAATAGGCCAAAAATGAGTCTTAAGTTTTTCACAATATATGAGAAATATCCTTTTACATAAAGCACTTGCCATAACACTTTACATAAAACACATCATTTTCAGTTAACACTGCCAGAAAAAATAAAGAAATACATCGTATTCTGTTAACATATGGTGGTTAAAATGTGCTCTTCTGTTAACATATATTACTCCAAACAGTCTTCACTGGAATATGGATGCACAGCATCTATGTCAGTAAAACACCATGGTATATATATATATGAATGATTAGAAAATCTATATTTATTTTTACCACCTACCTTTGCCTGTTCCTGTGGGGTCTCCTCCCTGAATCTAAAATCAGAACACCACAAGTTATAGAATTTATGCTTCCCAATTTCTTGTACTGATAATAGCAAATAAATGTGAAACTAATTACAAAATTACTTGGATAAAACTCTTTTCCCGCTTAAAACAAATAAATATAAGAATAAAAAGAAAAAAATCAATTAAGAAATCTGATATCTTCTAACTACAGGAAAATCTGTAATTATAAACCAAAGGTGAAACAAATTTCCCCAAGAAGCAATTGTTAGTTATTTTTCATACTAACCATAAAATTTCTGATAGATCTGTGGAATGTTGTTCCTTTGTAATATCCACTAGCACAGTGCTTCATGAAGTTCTCACATGTCTTTGGAACCTTAATGAAACATAAGTGTTGGTTAAAAATCCTTAGATTCAAAATTCCATTCTGAGCTTCAACAATGAAAATGATGGTTTAAGGTTTCAGACAACCAGTTACTTGGACTAGTACTGTAGGCAATAGAAAACTACTTGTTTGAAGGCGAAGGGTTTGGATATTGGAAAAATTACTCAAAACAACTACTTAGTTTTCCACTTAGCTGACTGAACTAAATTAACTTTAAAAATGTCTATTATTTAACCAAACCTATGGCAACTGTACTAGTCCTTAGCCTGGCAGCTATTCTCACAGACAGAGATGAAGGATTCAAAATTCAGTTCCTGATGGCTGAAGGGATAATTTTGCATTTAGGTTTCATCGTTTAACAAAACTGCAGCCAAATCTTACCATTTCACAGTGCAACTCTAAGTTAAGTACTCCCTTACTGGTAACCAGACGCACATACCCCTTCTTTTTAACACGCTCATATTTTATTATATCTTCATCAATTAAAGCTAAAAATAAATAAACAAATAAATAACAACCAATGATTATGTGGGATTATATATATATATGATCTCAAGAAATGCATTTATCAGAATGAGCATAACACAACAGCTTCTAACTGCTACAATTCAAACATCCTAATAAATTGATAAACAGGTTAATCACATTACATGAATTGGTTTCCTTTTAATATGTCTGTAAATGGTGAGCACAAACCTGCTTCATGTCTGGTTTCGGGGTCCATAGCTGTAGATGTGAATGATGCGGCAACCCTGCCTGTGGAATAAGATGCCTAGAAAGAAAAACAACATGCCCTGTTTTCACAAATAGCATTAGTCCACTTTGATGTGAAAAGAAAAATCTGTAGTCCACTTAGATGAAATATTGACTGCTGCACAAAAAACTCATGATAAGCAGCAAAAGATGTGTATTTAGATTCACAGATTAGTCTTGTCTGAAAGCCACATACACAAATAATGTACTTACAGCATTGAACTTGTCAGCAACTTTCTTTTCCACAACTGTTTTCTCCTGAAATGAAAATATCAATTTTACATTTCAAACAGGACAGAAAAAAACATTTTTGGGTTAAATATACACATTTATTTCAATAAGGAATTCCTTAGCCTTTTCATCTATTGGCTATAGACTGACATATCTTAGGTTATATTAGATTCTCTTCTTATGATGTGCACTTACTGGTGCTTTATATTCTTTATCTAATGTATTCAAGACATCTCTAGTTTCAGCATTTATGGATTTCAGGTGAAATTTAGGATCTTTTCTGGCAAGGACTTCATCTAAAACGAATAAAAGTAAATGATAAGAAAAGCTTTAAATTCTTAGAAAATATACTGCATTTGTCAACAACTTAGACCTGATGCAAAAATTAGAAGAGAAATTACCTTGCAATAAGTTAGAGGACTTAAAACAGCTCCTTCAATTAGATATGATAAAATCTCATGTATGAGTATTCAAGACAAAGCACTTACCCTCATCTTCCACCTTGACATTATTTTTCAAATGATAGAAGTTTGCCAAATTAAATTTGTCCAGATTAGTAGGGTCCTGTAATAGTATTTTTCAAAATTAACATAAAAATCATCAAGGGCTGATGATGGGAGCTCTCATAGTTTTTTGTCTTGACAACTTCTCCTATCAATGAACAAAAACATACATTTTGTGCAAAGTGAACAATATTCACTACATATATCTGATTAAATTAGAAGCTCAAGACTTCACAATTCTCCTTTTATACTTTTTATCTTTTAGAATCCTTTGTTCACTGCATAGCATTTACATTTGCCACATACTGTACAAACTGGTTGTTCATATCAAAGACTTCTGAAGTTTAGCAATGCACTGACATACTTGTATTGTGATTATATCAGCTCTTGTGAAGGGCTCATCATTGATCAAGTCCTTTAAATGTCCTGTTTTGAGATTCAGTCTTTCTACTGCCTGCAAAGCAAACAGCCAGAAAATTAATTACACTTGTATGATATTGAATAACAAATTAAGCATTTAATGTATTTATTTTTCTAAATGACAAAGAAAATACAAACTATGCACTAAGTCTTCTAATATAGTTTGAATAACACATTTGAACATGTAGGAAGAAGACAAAAAAATCAAAATATACAAATAAAAGTTGTAAATAGCTCACATCATATGAAAACACATTTCCAGTTGGCTTAATAGCAACAATGTGTGAGTTTTCGTTGAACACCTTGAATGTTACTGGGCAGTGGTATTTATCTGGAACATATACATAATACAAATCACAGATCATAGATACTGTATATGTATCAAACAATTTGTCACCAATACATTTGATATTTAATGTTTGACATACATGTTTACAAAAGGACACACATATGGTAACTAAAAATAAACTCACCTTCACTGTTTTTGTAAAAATTGAGTTTTATCAGCTCCTTGGCAGACATAGGCTGGAAGGAAGAAAATCACCATCAATATATTTAACTAGTTACCCAAAATGTTAAATTTTAATTTTTGAGTACGACAGTTTTGTCTTTTTTGGGTTGGTTTTATAAATGATGAAAAACCATAAACTATTTCACTTTTTTTTCACTTTTGAGGTATCTACTGAATGCTTATTAAAATAAAGTTGAAAAACAATATAGGCCATCATAACCAACCTTTCCGGTAACAGGGCTCACTTTGTACTTCTTCAAGAATGGAACAATATTCCTACAACATGCAATGGGAAACATTACATTAATGGTTAAACCTCACTTCTTTGAATTAAAAGAGTTCATGTTATTTTCTTGAAGTTCACTAATTGTAATATTTTCTTTTAGTTAAAGTTATCATGGAAAAGTGTATATTGTGTGCATTTTAACATTTAAACCAGTTAATCTCATAAACTGAGTTTATAATAGGTAAAAAAACTTTAGGTATTGAATATACGATAATTATTCTACTTACATTAAGTCGAATATCACCCCTTCTTTTGTGCATAATGGATGTTCAAATGGTTGTAAGGATAAGCTGGAGCAGAACCACGCACATTTATAAGATGCACTGAGTACAATCTAAATAAATATTTATAATATGGTTTTATCCTTTAATTGCAGTCAATTGTGGAGCTACATTAACAGTGGTATGTGTACACTGATACATATATATACACTGAGAGCAAGAAATTGATTTTATCCATGATATTTTACAATACAACTATTAAACCTGACAGTACCTGCAACAGTGGAATGGTAGTCTTCTGAACTTTGCTTTTTCTCCTTCCTTCCCTCCTTTATGTCCACCATACAGATGCGTCCACTCAGTACAAGTTAGGTACCTAGCCAGAGTTAGAAATAGAATTTTTATCTATCAATTCATCTATTTTTTTCCACTGGCCATCACCTAATGTGTTAAATGCTGGCTTGTCATAAAATCATGTCTCACTCATGTATTATGTTGTACTCTGGAGTTATATGAACTTAGTTAGAGCATCATTTAAAGTCACACTGGTAAGGTTTCAAATACACGTTTTTACTTAGAAGTACATAAACCACTTCTTGTTGCACTTAGCCAAAGACACGTAGACTCGCCCTTCAAGAAATCGACGCCTTCAAGAAATCGACGAAAACCGGAAGTGCGTGTTTTTTGCACTGTTTTTCCTGTCATGCCCATCGTAAACACTGTGTTGTCAAGTAAAACGAAGCGTCTGATACAAAGTATCAAACGCGGCATTCACGTGCTTGCTTGCGATGCGTTCAGTACACTTTGTTTACACTGACAAGTCGAGGTCAGGAATGCACAATGTTTTTCTATGTAATTACGCAGTTTCAATTTTGATTAGTGAATTTTCTTTTATCTGCATGGTCATTTTCCGAACATTTGTATGAGCCACGAAATATTTCTCATCGGAAAATCACCCAGCAGCTTTCCAAGTAGAAGCGAGTGACGTCATGACGCACTTCCGGTTTTCGTCGAGATCTTGAAGGGATAAGCGTTACGGTTTGCTGCACATTTAAAGCGTTCTGTCTCAAAATGTACTCAACTGCTTGGATTGAAATTTACAGAACTTATTCTTCACATGATATCACACATATGTGCTTAAATTGAGAGCTTTAGCTGTTATATGTTTTCTACAGTGCCCATTCAAAATTGAAAAAGAGCTATTTTCCATCGATTTCTTGTAGGGCAAGTCTAGTACTTTTTTAACAGATAAATACCATGATAGAATTAATGTTGCAAAAAGGGCATGCTAAAAATAATCTAATTTATCACCCCTAGAGAACCTCGCCACATTTTAAAAGTGTTAAATAAATCAGGGAAGTAAGACAATTATTATATTTGAAAGCAAACTTGTTTACATAAATAAAATGTATAACTAACTTTAGCAAAATAATAAGACACTGAGGCAGGGAAAGTTTCTGCTGAGTGATGGAATAAACAAGGAATGAACATATGATTGCTCTTCCCATATTTTTATGGTTAGCCTAGCTTCCAAAAAAGGGACTGTGCTGCACCTATTTCCAACAAGTGTACTGGCAATTGAGTAGTTAGAGCCACTTGGGCCCTGTCAAATATGTTTTGCATATTTTCTTGCAAGTAGTCATACTACATCACTATTTAATATAATTTATATTTATTTATAATTGCATTCCTATTGTACATTTTCATCTACCCGTGTACTGTAGATGCAGAAGCTACAAAGTTGACTTAATCAATTTCTTGCCATGATTCTTCGAATGCTAAACACAGTGCAGTCTTTGCATGACGAAAACTAAAATAAACCTACACAACAAGAAATTTGTTTTCTGTACTTACAGTTTGTCTTTCTGATGCTGTTTCTTCCCCATGGTTATTATTAGTCATTTACTTATTTCTCATGTAGGTAAGTTGATCAAATATTACCGATAGGGGGCGTATCGAGGCAACACAGCCCCCGTCCAATATAAAATGTCCAGAGATGTCTCCGCAAGCACACAGCACGAGCACTCAAGTACAACGTCTATAAAACATGCCGCTTTACAGGGGTTGCTGCCAATATTGTAAAAAAAGACCTATTACACAACAGACACACCATCAAGAATTATCTGAAACAGAACCTCTTTGCACGTTTGTTTGACGTTTGCCTAGCAGGCTAGCCTAGGCCTAGATGTCTGAGATTTGCACATGTCACTATGTGTAGCCCTAGGGGAAACCAGGAATGTTGCAGCGTTAAATTTATAAGCATGTTATTTGACTTTTGTGTATAATTCTCGTTGTATAAAACAATTGTCTTAAACGTTTCCAGTGCCTCCTTGTTCAGGAAAGTAGGCCTACTTTCACAAGATTGTCCCACACCTGTAGCGATTGAATGCTTTTTTTTAATGTCCAAAACTCGTTTAAAACAGACCCCTCCAAGAAATGAGCCATCTCCTTTTCCAGTACAGTACCTTCCCGTATCGTTACTCCATCAATAAGACCCTGCACTTTACCTCCACCCCCTCAAAAAAAAAAAATAAATAAATAAATAAATAAATAAATAAAAATTAAATAAATAAAAAATTGCTGTCCTCATCGCTACTAGGTAGGCCTACTTCCCCTCATCAGGTTTTGAGTGAGGGTTCGAAAAATCCAATGTTTGGGGTAATTAAGAACAAAGTCGTTTTTCTTTAAGGGAAGGGGACATTTTACGATAAAGTTATAAGATTAAGAATTAGACCACGTTTAGTGTCACAGGCAAGATCCCAATTAATCTAGTCCAGTTACAGATACAGAGAGATTTATGTCATTTAGGTTCTCTCTTTCTCTCTCTCACTCGCTCTCTCTCACAAATACACACACAGAAAAAACGGACTACATTTTAAACGTTTCTGTTGCTCACAGCGCCATTTCACATTCTCTAGTCGATCTAGTCTCTACTTTTATGATTTTTACTAAAGTAGAAAATCTGCCACTTCTCAGGAAGCGATTATGATGTCTGACGTCTAAGAAAATCCCTAGAATTATTTTAAATACCTCATTAAATAGCCTGTGTCTACTTTCGCGATGTCGTCAGGTTTTTTAAAATTGAAAAAAAAAATAATAATAAATAATTGTGTCTTTTGGAGCAGGTCACCAATTTTAGTTGTTTGATGTTTTCGTAATATTTTAGCCCTTAATAAAATCTTATAGGCCTATTTAGTTACATCCATGATTCGCTAGACGATGTGGTGACAGGGCACAGTTAAATGTTTTACAGGAAACACGGCAAAACTACATTCTCTTAAAAGATACAAGCATTGTGAAAAAACATTCTTGGGATAGAAGAAAAAAATCATCAATAAATTAAACGTGCATCTCGTAATACCCCTTTAGCGCAGTCTAATTTTTGTTAGCTTAAACAACTTGCAAATACTATCCAAAGGGCTGCTATTTTTAAAACCTTTGTTAATAAAACAGAGGAAACCGTCGAAAAATTCCCCATATTAGCAAAGCATGGGTTTTTTAGAATTTTCCATAATTTCACAAAAAGCTAGATTTTCACTTTCTGTTACCAGAGATTTAGAAAAAGTAGCCTTAAATTCGCAAATATATGTTAACTTCATTTTTTACTTTTATGTCTTATTCAAATGGACCAATATATTGATAATGAAACTGTATGCTTACTACATGTTGTACCAAAGGAGACCGTACGTGCTACAGAGGCAATATGAAGGCTTTTCGTTCACTTTAAAGAATTTCAAAGGTTTAATTTAAGCATTTAATCGAATTCCCACCAATTATCACGTGCAACAACAAATTGAAGATTTTTTTTTTTTTTTTTTTTTTTTTTTTTTTTTTTTTTTTTTTTTTTTTTGGGGGGNTCCCACCAATTATCACGTGCAACAGCAAATTGAAGATTTTTTTTTGCTTAGGCGGAACAAGTGGACCAAACCTAACCTACCCGCTCTGGATGATAAGGACCCGTCCTACTTGGGCTGACAAAAGTTGCGTGGTTGTTATTTGAACCCATTTTCGTTTCAAAATATGGAGGATGTGCCATTTAGATGACAATAATTCACCCCTGTCACCCAGTGAAGTGATACAGCCGTGGCCCCAATGTCAGAGAACAAAACCACTATATAAAACTGTGTTCTCAAATTGTTGGACTATGTAATGAAAAAAAGAACTCAGGTGTGACATATCAGGCATTTGTACCAGGTAGCACTATATAGGAGCCTACACGTACAGGTAGATTACACGTATTCCTAGCCGGTAGGGCAACATTCAAGTAGAAAATATGGGAGTTGTGTCGCACGTTGTTATTTTCTCTGCTTTCTGCTTATTTGCTGGCCACGTGGCCATTTGTTTTGCCGAGGAGATACCTGGACATTTACAGTATTTAGGGTCTCACCGGCCTGCGGAAGGAACGATTGGCATCAAAGACTTTTGGCCCGACCCGGCGACATTTTACAACAACTACATTAAACCCGGCAAACCACTTCTATTTAAAGGGAAAGCTAAAGGTATCCCAGCGTTCAACTTATGGACCGATGAATATCTACGGAATAAGTACGGGGATATCAAGATCGACATTGAAAAGGGAAAGAAGGAGACTCGGCAAGGAGGCATGCTGCGTGTGCCGATGTCCACCTTCCTAAATTTATACAAAGAAGCCAATATCTACATGGTCTACAGCTTGGGTTCTAAAATGATGGAGGAGTTTCACCTCCCGAAGCCCCTCTTGTGTGGTGGCTACACCAAAATCCTGCAGGACGCTGTGCTGTGGTTTAGTAGCGGGGGTACTAAGTCAGTGCTGCACAGCGACGATATTGACAACATCAACTGTCTCATGGATGGAACCAAGCGGCTGATATTTATTGATAAAAAGTATAAAGATTTGGTGGAAAAGGATGGTTTCAGAGAAGACGGCGGGTATAGCTCTGTGGATGTTGAGAAAGTTGACATGGAAAAATTCCCAAGCTTTCGGAATATACCTTGGTCGGAAGTCACCATGGATAAAGGCGACTGCCTTTTCATCCCCACAGGGTGGTACCACCACGTTTCCTCAACAGGTCCGCGTAATCTTGCTATCAACATCTGGTTCACCCATCTTCCCAAGTTCAACCACACAGACTGCGCGGTGCCAGGGGAGCTTCCAGAATCCTTACCCCTCACTAAATTCAAAGTAGCTTCTCTAAATTACGATAATGAAGAAGTGAGGGGCGAGCTAACTGACTTATTGAGGCCATTCAAAGACCAAGAAATCAGTAAAGATGAGTTTCTGGACGCAACCAAAGAAGCCCAAAGCGATCTTCAGCGGGATGAGTGGATAAACATTTTTGATTTTATTGATGGGAATAATGATTCGCTTCTGGACTGGATGGAGCTGAACTCCTTTGACATTGACGAGTTCATCAAAAAATTCCCGAATTTTCAAGTTAATGATGAGGCAAAGAATTCGGGTGAAAACGAGAAAAAACATGAAGAATTATGAAGTAATACATTGTTCACAGCCCGCTAGTTGCTTACGTGCCCCCCCCCCCCCCCTCCTTTTTTTTCTTTTTTAGTGTCACTTACGATGGTGGTGAGTTTCTGATGTATCATCCTTCTATATTTAATAATAGCAGATTCGTGGTCAACACATGTAAAGACCATTATTATTCAGATGTATGATATCTGTAAGAATTTTGCTAAATGGTATTTGGACATATAATGTTAACAGCTTTAATGGCAATAATAAAGTTTTCAAAAAGAATCTCTCACTATTCTCAGAAGACGTCGGGTTGGGTACCTGTGAGTCTTCCAGAGTTTCTTGTTCCAAACACGTTGTGGTTGAAATATATATATTACAATTTATGTCACTTTACAAAATAAATGAATAAATAAATAAATAAATTAATTAATTACTTAAAAAATAAAAAAGTTGCATCTTTAAATATACAAAAATCTGACAAAATCCACTTTACGAACATAACACGAGCAACATATTGCATATAACTCATATTACATGATCACAAGCAATCAACAAAGCAAAGAATTATTTAAAACGGGTTCTTAAGTACATTAAACAATATTATGAGACTTAATTGCACGCACGTGGTGCTTATATGAGGACTCTCAAACAAATAAGTAAATTTCCCTTCTTTTCCTTTTTCATTAGATCATGAATATATCTTTTAAAAAATACTAACACACTAAAAAGCTAAAAATTCTTGCGTTACTTATAAAAATTCTTCATATCTAAACAATAATATTTCTTAAAATTCTAGAGAGCTAAGTAAGAGATATAGAAATACTGTAAAGTTCTTTTTCAAATCACATACACCTGAGATTCAGAGGCTACAATAAATATATATATATATATATATATATATATATATATATATATATATATATATATATTTCTGTTAACAGCACATATACAGTGTATCACAGAAAATTGTGCTGGCTGGTAGTAATTCTGGTACATTCCTATGGAGGAATCGGGGCACCGCCCTTATTTTACTGACATATGTCATTCTGTACAGAAGGATGTCAAATCGGTTATGTCCAATACTGCTGTGGAAAGACATTAAGTCACCTGCATACACTGACAGCATGGTTAGTTAATCATATAGAAATTCATTTCTGTAGATGCATATATCCTTTTTCTTCCGTCTTTTCTTTTTTCCCTGCACGGCATATGTACGACAACATCAGCATATCCTGTCTTCCTGTTTCATTCTAAAATAGCTGTTTTTCCATTTCGTAAAAATGCTAAAAGAAATTGAGTACTTGTTAGCTATCAATAATTACGTTACAGCATATATCACATTTCAGTAGTTGGTTCATAGTGCACCATTGTCAAACCAAAATTGATATAATTATTGGCAAATTATTAGTATAAAAGTCTCAGACCAAGTCAGTCATATGATAAAGTAGCAGGGAATGTGTTAGGGGACCCCATTCATTTCTGTATGAGAAATATTTCATTAAAGTCAAGCAAGTTATAAAATATATTAGGTTGTGGACCAAAACCCCAGTGAACAGGGGCCCCAAAAAAGTACATACTTTGCCTTTACCCTCCCCCCAAACATAAATTTGTCTAAATTATATATGTTAGCATGTGATAAACCACGGCGTACATGTTTATTACAGTCCTTACCCTGACTCCAACTGCACAATATGTGCAACAGCAACCATCATGGTTCTCAGTCACTCTATAGCCTTGACGCTCATACAGGTTCTTTGCTCGATTTGTTTGTTTTACATATAGATAAATGGACTGAAAACAAAACAAAAAACATTGCTTGTCAAGTGTTTCTGAATATACAGAATATGCATATAGCACGAGAGAGAGAGAAAGAGAAAGAGAGAGGGGCGAGGAGAGGAGAAATACCCTGCATCCCATTGCTTTCGCTTCGTATTCCGCTCTGTCCAGAAGCACTTTGCCAATCCCCTTTCCACGATACTTGGAATCTACACATATGGCTTCCACGTAACCCTTACTTGGATTTGATCGTTTTTCACCAAGAGCCATTTCCATACACGCCATTCTGCAAGGAATCCACACCTTTTACTAATTGAGGTTCGTTATTTCTTTGCTTTTCCATAAATCATTTGACAAACCAAGCCTGTAAACTGTAGTTATTTTATTGTTGGTTGAACCTTGGACATATTCGTTATTATGCCCAAGGTTGTGAGTGGAAAGTTAACATTTTAGATGCAAAACAAATAAGAGTATCAGTACATACCCACAGATGGCTCTGCAACCAAGTCCATTCGTGTCAAAATTAGGTTCTGGCAAGCTGAAAATAAAAACCTTAGAATTTGACTTGTTAGAAATATGTACAGTTTCCAATTTGGATACCATTTTGCTGTATTTGTCACATAGGCCTAAATTAAGTGGTTTGGCAAGATATAACTTTAATATCCGACTCGTTTTTCAATCTGAGAAGAAACCCCTCGTGGCACAGCTCATAATTTGATCTGATATCTGTTTCTAATATTAAAGACTAGTGTACATGTACGTAGAGACAAGTGGCTCTGAAGTGTGCAAATATGCATCATATTACGTCATTAATTAAAACTTGCTGCATATCATAGAGCCCCTGAATGCCATTACTATTGTTCTTGTTGTCAACACTGAGCTATGAACGAAATTCAACGAGTTCAACTTGAAGGAATAAGCAAATACTTGATTTATTATTTTTTTCTGACAGAATTCTGAGATTTTTTTTTTTTGTCTGTAAGAGAGATACCATCCTTAAGGCTTACCTCCTGTCTGCATAGAAACCTAATACGATTGCGCCAGCAAAGTGACAGCCGAACTCGTCATTTAACTCGGCAACGAAATATCTGGGCCACCATTGAGGAGATCTTCTCAACCCATTGCCCAACGCTCTACTCACTTTATTGACACTGAAAGTCAATATAAATAACTTTGTATAATTTAAAACTGCTTAGTGGAGAACCATGCTTGTCACAATCGGTCATAATGAAGAAAATGATTGTCGTTTAACTGATTAAATTCCATATAGAAGGACAGCAATGTTGTCATCATATCAATGACAGACGACATGTACTAATTATTCGCTGAGCTCCACCAGAACAAACGTGATGATGACTTGCATGTTTTGTATTCCCTACAGACTTCTTTAGTTTGACACTGAAATTTAATGTTCTATTGATTGAGAAGCCTTTCGATGCAATCTGAACAATGTCTGAACACAATTCACTGTTGAAACTGGGAACCAATACATGACGTAGCCCAGGTAAAAAAGCTTGAAAAGCGGGGACAAAGGCTTGTGTTTAATACATATTGTTAACACTGAAAAGGCTTTATTTTCTGAATATTCGGGCTGAATACGAAATAAACGGGTCCTCAGGATAATAATCTGTAAATATATATAGCACAGTCTGAAAACTACTAGTATGTATTATTATGTTTTACCTTTTAGTAGGATTGCTCGCGTTAATATAGTATATATTATATACGACCCAATTATAATGCGTACATAAATGTAGGTCTCTCAACGCTAAAAATAGGCAAGCGCCTGTGGATAGAACAGGGGATATAACGATATTAATACTGTAGTAACGGGGCTTTTGTCAATTGTTATACCTTTACTTAAAAAGAATGCGCTGTTTAGAGTGTGACTTGCATCCACATTACACTAGCAATCATGCGAATGCAGGGGCGGATCCAGAGTTTTTCTGAGAGTCTTCCAAATTATATTTGTTGATCCATCCTCTATTTTTGACCGTCTTCCGACAGAAGAAATTAGATACCAGTCAATGTAAACTTGATAATCTGACCGTCTTCCGGAAGACCCAGAAGACGGCCTAAATCCGCCCCTGGAATGTATCATAATACCTCGTGTCGCTCTACAAACTGTCATATCAGTAGGTAAAATAAGTAATGGTTTCCAGCTTACTTAGATTTCCCAACTGCCCATTCAAACTTCTCCCGGAACGCCTCGACCTGCAACTTCGCGACGTATTCCGAGTCCTGCTCTGTCATAGGTCTAATCCTTATAGGGCCCCCATCATCCCCAGGCACTGGTCCCAAAATATTGCTCGCAGGTTGATAGCTTATCACGAGACCCGCCATTGTGAAGCCTATATGTACAACGCGAAGAAATAGAACCTATGCACACATTTCAATAATCGTTGACGTAGAATTGTTTACAGCATGCAGCTAAGTAGCAGTGAATAGATGGCAGTCAGTAAGGGGTCAGGACTGATCGGGTATTAAGGCATCACGAACAAATCTTCACCCCGCAATTCGCTCGGAAAGAGCTAGTATTTCAATACGGAGCACACAACGCATTGAGCTTATCAGTATTTTGTATCTCAGGTATCACGTCCAGCTTCACCTACTTATTGGCCCTTTACTTCTCCAAGCGCAACAGACCTTTCCAGATAGGAAAACTCATCCATGTAATCACCAAAGAATCAACTAGCTTTAGGGAAATACCCGACAGCTTTCTATACATATCAAAACAACAGGCCTATGCTGCATCGGTTCGGTTGATTTTTATCGTATTCATTAACAAATAGCTATTTAATTATCGAGCAACGTATTCTAAAAAAAATATTCATAAAATTGTTTATTCATTTATTTATTTATTTAGTCGTTTACACATTATCGGTCTTTTCAAATCGTGAAAAAGGGACACATTCGTTTCCAGAATTTGAGTTAGTTTTATTATATTTTTTTCAAAATTATTCATATAAATTAATATATCTGCGATCAACGTATGTCCTGAATTTGTTTTATTCAGATCTATACATGTATATTTACAAGACCTTTAGAAACATTCGAGTGTTAAAAACTTTAATCGATTATTTTTCAGCCAAAATGGCATGAGTAGATGCTTCAAAATAAGTTCTCACTCTTCTCAAAGGACGCCAGTTTTTGTTTCTGTGAACCCTCTGGTGTTTTTTCTTTACAAATATGCGTTAATTAATTAACCAGCATGAAGTCAACATAAGAAACAGGTGAACCGTTTATTCTTAA
Source organism: Lingula anatina (assembly GCF_001039355.2). The sequence continues at coordinate 20,400 of NW_019776106.1, read as the reverse complement.
AGAAATTTAGGCCACTGTCCAGTAATACAGTTTCACATATCCAGCACTACAAATACAAGTCACATAAAGATATCAGCAATGTGTTACATTATATGATAAAAATTTATTACAGAAACAAACTAAACGCTTTACATAAACATACATGTAAAACAAATGGCTGAGTTGTGTGGAGTTCTGAATTATGGTAAACTAAGATTTGACTGGTTATGAAACGTTTCATTTGGTGCACATAATGCAACTTTTGTAAACGTGGACATTAGGTTGATTTTGTCTTATGCGATTGCAAATAGCAAATAGATTCAGACAGATTTATCTGCATCTGCTCTCTCTCTCTCTCTCTCTCCTTCTCTAACGCACACAAACACAAACGAACTAAATTTTAACCGTTTCTGTCGCTCGTAGCGCCATCTCACATTCTCAAATCGATCTAGTCTCTACTTCCATGAGTTTTACTAAAGTAGAAAATCTGCCACTTCTCAGCTGCAGGAAACGAGTATGAAGTATTCCAATCCGGTAGGGCAACATTCAAGTAGAAAATATGGGAGTTGTGTCGCACGTTATTATTTTCTCTGCTTTCTGCTTATTTGCTGGCCTCGTGGCCATTTGTTTTGCAGAGGAAATACCTGCGGGCATTTACAGTATTTAGGGTCTCAACGTCATGTGGAAGGAACGGTTGAAATCAAAGACTTTTGGCCCGACCCGGCGACATTTTACAACAACTACATTAAACCCGGCAAACCACTTCTATTTAAAGGGAAAGCTAAAGGTATCCCAGCGATCAACTTGTGGATTGATAAATATCTACGAAATAAATATATCAAGATCGACATTGAAAAGGGAAAGGAGTCTCTACAAGGAGGCATGCCGATGTCCACCTTCCTAAATTTATACAAAGAAGCTAATATCTAGATGGTCTACAGCTTGGGTACTAAAATGATGAAGCCCCTCTTGTGTGGTGGCTATATCAAAATCCTGCAGGACGCTTTGCTGTGGTTTAGTAGCGGGGGTACTATACCCTCTACTAGGGCGACTGATAGATTTTTACAGATATTCACAGATATGTCTCTAGCTAGATATTACAGATATTCACAGATATGTCTCTAGCTAGATAGATGGCCATTTTGGGCTGAAGTCAGACTTAAGCCCCAAAATGATCATCTATCTAGCTAGAGACATATCTGTGAATATCTGTAAAAATCTATCAGTCGGAAAAGGTGATTTAAGAAAAGACGGTAGCTATAACACTGTGGATGTTGGGAAAGTTGACATGGAAAAATTTCCAAGCTTTCCGAATATACCATGGTCGGAAGTCACTATGGATAAAGGCGACTGCATCTTCATCCCCACAGGATGATACCACCACGTTTCCTCAACAGTCAGGGCACTATAAAGCTAGCTTGCTCACTATTCATACCTTTGCAGTCGGAGCTTCACAGTGGCCCTGACGACCAGCGTCGAGTATCCGTCCATCAAAGGAACTGCTCCACAGTAAATCTACAGTTGAATGTTATAAGTCTAAAATCAAACGTAAAGCATATTTAATTTTGCTTTTTTAAATTTTACTCTCTGTATTTAAGATGTGAATTGTAAAATTTATAATATCTTTTTGAGAGGAAAATGAGATGCCAGATGTTATGGTATTTTTTTGCTTATAAAAAAAACATTTGCTCCTGAAGATATACACGTGCTTGCCGTATGCAAAGTTTGACAGCTACACTGTATGTCATGTACGGACTCCGCAATGTCTGCACCAAAAATCAGATTTAAAGCAGAGAGATGCTTGTGTTGTGGCAATGGTTTTCGAATGCATTATAAGGTATTCATAGTTCAAACTTCAATCTCCGCGTCAGCCACTTGGCTTCTTTGTCTCGTCTGCACGAGATGACGTCAGCTAAAGGCGGGAAAGGCAGCTACAGGCCGGACAGATCTGTGACGTTCCAAATATGGAAGCGCCAAGGCAAAATTTTGCCAAACACACCCCCAATCTGTTGCTAGTGGCTAGAGTCAGTATTGCTAATAATAGCAGTATGCAAAGTTTGCCGTATGCAAAGTTTGACAGCTACACTGTATGTCATGTACGGACTGCGCAATGGCTGCATCAAAAATCAGATTTAAAAGAGAAAGATGCTTGTGTTGTTGCAATGATTTTCGAATGCATTAAGGTATTCTTAGTTCAAACTTCAAACTCTGCGTCAGCCTCTTTGCTTTTTTGTCTCATCTGCACGAGGGGACGTCAGCGCAAGGCGGGAAAGGCAGCTACAGGCCGGACAGATCTGTGACGTTCCAAATATGGAAGCGCCCCAGGCAAATTTTTGCCAAACACACCCCCAATCTGTTGCTAGTGGCTAGAGTCAGTATTGCTAATAATAGCAGATCCGTGGTCAACATAAATAAAAACTATTTTTATTCAAATGTATGATATCTGTAAGAATTCTGTTATAGGTATGCGCATTTGGACATACAATGTGAATAGCTTAAATGTCACTTTGAAAAATAATTAAGTTGCATCTTCTACAAATCCGTCATTACAAAAAGCTGACAAAGACCACTATACGAAAATACTACGAGCAACATATTGCATAAAACTGTAAACTCATATTACATAATCACAAGCAATCAACCAAACAAAGAACTATTTGAAACAGGCACTTAAACTACACCAAACACAATATTATGAGACTTGCAAGCGATGTGGTGCTTATATATAAGGACTCTAAAGCAAATACGTTAATTTTTCTTTTTTCATTAAATCTTGAAGATATCTTTTAAAAATACTTAAACACTAAAAAGCTAAACATTAAAAAATACTTGCGTTACTAATAAAATTCTTTATATCCAAACAATATTTCTTTAAATTCTGGAGATATAAGTAAGAGAGATATAAATATAGTTCTTTCTGAAATCACATACACCTGAGATTCAGAGGCTACAATAAGTCCATTTCTGTTATCAGCACATATACAGTGTATCACAGAAAATTGTGCTGGCTGGTAGTTAATCTGGTAAACTCCTATGGAGGAATTGGGGCACCGCCCTTATTTTATTGACATATGTCATTCTGTACAGAAGGATGTCAAATCGGTTATGTCCAATACTGCTATGGTAAGACGTTGAGTCACCTGTATACATCTACAACATGGTTAGTTGATCCTTTAGAATTTCAAATCTGTGGATGCATATATACTTTTTCCTTCCGTCTTTTCCTTTTTTCATCGAAAGGCATATGTACGACAACATCAGCACATCCTGTCTTCCTATTTCATTCTAAATAAGCTGTTTTTCCATTTCGTAAAAATGCTAAAAGAAATGGAGTACTTGTCAGCTATAAATAATTACGTTACAGCATATATTACATTTCAGTAGTTGGATCAGTGTGCATCATTTTCAAAACTAAATTGATTTAATTATTGGCAAATTATTGGTATAAAAGTCTCAAACAAGTCAGTCATTACTCACATGCGAAAGTAGCAGGGAGGTGTCAGTGGACCCCATCCAGTTTTGTATGCCAAATATTTCATTAAAGACAAGTAAGTCCTAAAGATATAACCTTGTGGAACAAGACCCAGTTAACAGGGGCCCCAAAAAGCACATGTTTTGCCTTTACCCTCCCCTCAAATATAAAGATGTCTACATATATATGTAAACATGTGATAAACCATGGCGTACATGTTTATAACAGCCCTTACCCTGATTCCAACTGCACAATATGTGCAACAGCAACCATCATGGTCCTTTGTCACTCTATAGCCCTGGCGCTCATACAGGTTCTTTGCTCGATTTGTTCGTTTTACCTTTAGATAGATGGACTGTAAACAAAACAAAAACATTGCATGTCATATATATATGAATATACAGAAGATGCAATACATTCAAGTTAAAAGCACGAGAGAGAGAGAGAGAGAGAGAGAGAGAGAGAGAGAGAGAGGTAGGGAGGAAGGAGAGGAGAAAGATTCCATATAAATACCTTGCATCCCATTGCTTTCGCTTCGTATTCCGCTCTGTCCAGAAGCACTTTGCCAATCCCCTTTCCACGATACTTGGATTCTACACATATAGTCTCCACGTAACCCTTGCTTGGATCTGATTTTTTTTCAGCAAGAGCCATATCCATACACGCCATTCTGCAAAGGAATCCACACCTTTTACTAATCAAGATTCGTTATTTCTTTGCTTTTCCATAAATCATTTGAGAAACCAAGCCTATAGACTGTAGTTATTTTACTGTTGGTTGAACAGAGAGCGGAGAGTTGACATTTCAGATGAGACACAAATAAGAGTACCAGTACATACCCACAGAGGACTTTGCAACCAAGTCCATTCGTGTCGAAATGTGGTTCTGGCAAGCTGAAAATAAAAACCTCTTAGAATTTGACGCGTTAGAAATATGCACACATTCCAGTTTGGATACCCCTTTTTCTGTATTCTGTCACTTAGGCCTAAAGTGGGTTGGCAAAATATAACTTTAATATCCGACTCGTTTTTCAATCTGAGAAGAAACCCCTCGTGTTACAGCTCAGAATTTGATCAGATGTCTGCTTCTGACATTGAAGACTACTTTCACATGTACGTAGAGACAATTAAGTGGTTCTGAAGTGTGCAAATATGCATCATATTTTATCGTTATTTAAAATATGATGCATATCATAGATCGAGCCTATGAATGCCCTTACTATTGTTGTTGTTTTGTCAGCATGGGGCAATAAACGGAATGGAGTTCAACTTAAAGGAATAAGCAAATACTTTTAATTAAAATTCTTTGTTTTGGACAGAAGTAAGAGGAGTTCTTTTTGGTTTTGTCTACAAGAGAGATACCATCCTTAAGGCTTACCTCCTGTCTGCATAGAAACCTAAAACGATCGCGCCAGCAAAATGACAGCCAAACTCGTCATTTAACTCGGCAACGAAATATCTGGGCCACCATAGAGGAGATCTTCTCAACCCATTGCCCCACGCTCTACTCACTTTATTGACACTGAAAGTCAATATAAATAACTTTGTATAATTTAAAACTGCTTAGTGGAGAACCATGCTTGTCATAATCGGTCATAATGAAGATAATGTCGTTTAACTGATTAAATTCCATATAGAAGGACAGCAATGTTGTCATCATATCAATGACAGACGACATGGACTAATTATTCGCTGAGCTCGACCAGAACAAACGTTATGATGACTTGCATGTTTTGTATTCCCTGCAGACTTCTTTTATGTGACACCGAAATTAGATGTTTTATTGATTGAGAAGCCTTTCGATGCAATCTGAACAATGTCTGATCACAAATGCACCGTTGAAACTGGAAACCATGACGGAGCCCAGGTAAAAAGCCTGAAAAGCCGGGACAAAGGCTTGTGTTTAATACATATTTTAACCCTGAAAATCTCGAATTTTCTAAATATTCGGGCTGAATACGAGATGAACGGGTCCTATGGACAATATATAAAGCATGGTCTGCAAAGTATATACTGATTATATTTTAACTTTAATTAAGTAGGATTGCTCGCGCGATCGTGTTAATACACGACCCATTATAATGCGTACATGTAGCTCTGTCACCGATAAAATAAGCAAGAACCCGTGGATTGAACGTTCAACAAGTCATATATAACGATATTAATACTGCAGTAACGTGGTATTATTTGTCAATTGTTATACCCTTATTTCAATAGAATACGCTCTTTAGAGTGTCGCTTGCATCTGTATTGCACTAGCAATCATGCAAATGTATTATAATACCTCGTGTCGCTACTGGAGGTCACATAAGTAATGGTTTCCAGCTTACTTAGATTTCCCTACTGCCCATTCAACCTTCCCCCGGAACGCCTCGATCTGCAAGTTCGCGACGTTTTCAGAGTCTTGCTCTATCATAGGTCTTATCCTTATAGGACCTCCATCTTCCCCAGGCACAGGTCCCAAAATATTGCTCTCAGGTTGATAGCTTATCACGAGACCCGCCATTGTGAAGCCTATGTACAACGCGAAGAAATAGAACCTATGCACACATTTCAATAATCGTTGACGTTGAATGTTTACAGCATGCCGCTAAGTAACAGTGTTTAGATTGCAGTCACAGTAAGGGGTCAGGACTGATCGGGTATTAAGGCATCACGAACAAATCTTCACCCCGCAATTCGCTCGGAAAGAGCTAGTATTTCAATATGGAGCACACAACGCATTGAGCTTATCAGTTTTTCTTATCTCGGGTATTACGTCCGGCATTACCTACTTATTGACCCTTTACTTCTCCAAGCGCAGCAGACCTTTCCAGATAGGAAACCTCATCCATGTAATCACCAAAGAATCAGCTAGCTTAAAGGAAATACCCGACAGCTTTCTATACATATCAAAACAACAGGCCTATACTGCATCGGTTCGGTTGAATTTTATCGTATTCATTAACAAATAGCTATTTTAATTATCGAGCAACGTATTCTAGCAACATAAAATTGTTTATATATTAATTAATTAATTAATTAATTAATTAATTTATTTAGTCTTTTACACATTATCGGTCTTTTCAAATCGTGAAAAAGGGACACACCTGGAAAACCTGCATTTTACGTTCGTTTCCATAATTTGAGTTAGTTTTATAATATTTTAAAAATTATTCATATAAATTAATATATCTGCGATCAACGTATGTCCTGAATTTGTTTTATTCAGATCTATACATGTATATTTACAAGACCTTTAGAAACATTCGAGTGTTAAAAACTTTAATCGATTATTTCTCAGCCAAAATGGCATGAATAGATGCTTCAAAATAATTTCTCACTCTTCTCAAAGGACGCCAGTTTTTGTTTCTGTGAACCCTCTGGTGTTTTTTCTTTACAAATATGCGTTAATTAATTAACCAGCATGAAGTCAACATAAGAAACAGGTGAATCGTTTATTCTTAAAGAAATTTAGGCCACTGTCCAGTAATACAGTTTTACATATCCAGCACTACAAATACAAGTCACATAAAGATATCAGCAATGTGTTACATTATATGATAAAAATTTATTACAGAAACAAACTAAACGTTTTACATAAACATACATGTAAAACAAATGGCTGAGTCGTGTGGAAGTCTGAATTATGGTAAACTAAGATTTGACTGGCTATGAAACGTTTCATTTGGTGCACATAATGCAACTTTTGTAAACGTGGACATTAGGTTGATTTTGTCTTATGCGATTGCAAATAGCAAATAGATTCAGACAGATTTATCTGCATCTGCTCTCTCTCTCTCTCTCTCCTTCTCTCACGCACACAAACACAAACGAACTAAATTTTAACCGTTTCTGTCGCTCGTAGCGCCATCTCACATTCTCAAATCGATCTAGTCTCTACTTCCATGAGTTTTACTAAAGTAGAAAATCTGCCACTTCTCAGCTGCAGGAAGCGAGTATGAAGTATTCCTATCCGGTAGGGCAACATTCAGGAGGAGGAGATACCTGGACATTTACGGTATTTAGGGTCTCACCGGCCTGCGGAAGGAACGATTGACATCAAAGACTTTTGACCCGACCCGGCGACATTTTACAACAACTACATCAGACCACTTCTATTTAAAGGGAAAGCTAAAGGTATCCCAACGTTCAACTTGTGGACTGATAAATATCTACGAAATAAAAATATCAAGATCGACATTGAAAAGGGAAAGGAGACTCGACAAGGAGGCATGCTGCGTGTGCCGATGTCCACCTTCCTAAATTTATACGAAGAAGCTCATATTTATATGGTCTACAGTTTGGGTACTAAAATGATGGAGGAGTTTCACCTCCCGAAGCTCCTCTTGTGTTGTGGCTACACCAAAATCCTGCAGGACGCTGTGCTCTGGTTTAGTAGCGGGGGTAGGCCTACTAAGTCAGTGCTGCACAGCGACGATATCGACAATATCAACTGTCTCATGGATGGAACCAAGCGACTAATATTTATTGATGGAAAGTACAAAGATTTGGTGGAAAAGATGATTTCAGAAAAGACCGTGGGTATAGGGCCTAACTCTGTGAATGCTGAGAAAGTTGACATGGAAAAATTTCCAAGCTTTCGGAATATAGGGCCTACCTTGGTCGGAAGTCACTATGGATAAAGACGACTGCCTCTTCATCCCCACAGGATGATAGGCCTACCACCACGTTTCCTCAAAAGGTCCGCGTATTCTGCCCCGAGTGTCAGGGCACTATAAAGCTAGCTTGCTCACTATTCATAACTTTGCAGTGGGAGCTTTACAGTGGCCCTGACGAACAGCGACAATTTCGAGTAGGCTATCCGTCCATCAAAGGGACTGTTCAAAAGTAGGCCTAAATCTGCGGTTGAATTTTATTAGTCCAAAATCAAACGTAAAGCATATTTAATTTTGCTTTATTTAATTTTACTCACTGTATTTAATATGTGAATTGTAAAATTTATAATATCTTTTTAGAAGAAAATGATATGCCAGATGTTATTGTATTTTTTGCTTATCAAAAAACATTTGCTCCTGAAGATATAAACACAATACACGTGCTTGCCGTATGCAAAGTTTGACAGCTACACTGTATGTCATGTACGGACTCCGCAATGTCTGCATCAAAAATCAGATTTAAAGCAGAGAGATGCTTGTGTTGTGGCAATGGTTTTCGAATGCATTATAAGGTATTCATAGTTCAAACTTCAATCTCCGCGTCAGCCACTTGGCTTTTTTGTCTCGTCTGCACGAGATGACGTCAGCTAAAGGCGGGAAAGGCAGCTACAGGCCGGACAGATCTGTGACGTTCCAAATATGGAAGCGCCAAGGCAAAATTTTGCCAAACACACCCCCAATCTGTTGCTAGTGGCTAGAGTCAGTATTGCTAATAATAGCAGATCCGTGGTCAACATATAAAAAACTATTTTTATTCAAATGTATGATATCTGTAAGAATTTTGCTATATGTATGCGCATTTGGACATACAATGTGAAAAGCTTAAATGTCACTTTGAAAAAAAAATTAAGTTGCATCTTTTACAAATCCGTCATTACAAAAACCTGACAAAGACCACAATACAAAAATATTACGAGCAACATATTGCTTATAACTGTAAACTCATATTACATAATCACAAACAATCAACAAAACAAAGAACTATTTGAAACAGGCACTTAAAGTACAGCAAACACACAATATTATGAGACTTGCAAGCGACGTGGTGCTTATATAAGAGACCCATAGCCAGGGGAGTTCGGGGGGTTAAAAAAAACCGCCCCTTTGCTCGGAAAAGGTCTACTCTGAGTAAAATTTGATCTAGGTACATGAAGTTTTTATGGAAAAAGGTCCACTTTTTCAGAAAAAGACCCCACCCCCCTTTTGAAATTACTGGCTACGGGCCTGTATAAGGACTCTAAAGCAAATACGTTAATTTTTCTTTTTTCATTAAATCTTGAAGATATCTGTTAAAAATACTTAAACACTAAAAAAGCTTAACATTAAAAAATCTTGCGTTACTAATAAAATTCTTTATATCCAAACAATATTTCTTAAAATTCTGGAGATATAAGTAAGAGAGATATAAATATAGTTCATTTTGAAATCACATACACCTGAGATTCAGAGGCTACAATAAGTCCATTTCTGTTAACAGCACATAAACAGTGTATCACAGAAAATTGTGCTGGCTGGTAGTTAATCTGGTACATTCCCATGAAGGAATCGGGGCACCGCCCATATTTTACTAACAAATGTCATTCTGTGCAGAAGGATGTCCAATCGGTTATCTCCAATACTTCTATGGTAAGACGTTGAGTCACCTGCATACATTTACAGCATGGTTAGTTGATCCTTTAGAATTTCAAATCTGTGGATGCATACATACTTTTTTCTTCCGTCTTTTCCTTTTTTCATCGAAAGGCATATATACGACAACATCAGCATATCCTGTCTTCCTATTTCATTCTAAATAAGCTGTTTTTCCATTTCGTAAAAATGCTAAAAGAAATGGAGTACTTGTCAGCTATAAATAATTACGTTACAGCATATATTACATTTCAGTAGTTGGATCAGTGTGCATCATTTTCAAAATTAAATTGATTTAATTATTGGTATAAAAGTCTCAAACAAGTCAGTCATTACTCATATGCGAAAGTAGCAAGGAGGTGTCAAGGGGCGGATTTAAGGCGTCTTATGGGTCTTCCGGAAGACGGTCAGATTTTCAAGTTTACATTGACGGGTATCTAATTTTTTCTGTCGGAAGACGGTCAAAAATGGAGGATGGATCAACAAAGATAAATTGGAAGACTGTCAGAAAATAACTCTGGATCCTCAGGAGACCCCATCCAGTTCTGTATGCCAAATATTTCATTTAAGACTAATAAGTTCTAAAGATATAACCTTGTGGAACAAGACCCCGTTAACAGGGCCCCCCCAAAAGCACATATTTTGCCTTTACCCTCCCCCAAACACACACACACACACACACACACACATATATATATAAGCATGTGATAAACCACGGTGTACATGTTTATAACAGCCCTTACCCTGACTCCAACTGCACAATATGTGCAACAGCAACCATCATGGTCCTTTGTCACTCTATAGCCCTGACGTTCATACAGGTTCTTTGCTCGATTTGTTCGTTTTACCTTTAGATAGATGGACTGTAAACAAAACAAAAACATTGCATGTCAAATATATCTGAATATACAGAATATGCAATACATTCAAGTTAATAGCACGAGAGAGAGAGAGAGAGAGAGAGAGAGAGGTGGGGAGGAAGGAGAGGAGAAAGATTTCATATAAATACCCTGCATCCCATTGCTTTCGCTTCGTATTCAGCTCTGTCCAGAAGCACTTTGCCAATCCCCTTTCCACGAAACTTGGATTCTACACAAATAGCCTCCACGTAACCCTTACTTGGATCTGATGGTTTTTCACCAAGAGCCATTTCCATACACGCCATTCTGCAAAGGAATCCACACCTTTCACTAATTAAGGTTCGTTATTTCTTTGCTTTTCAAGAAATCATTTGAGAAACCAAGCCTGTAGACTGTAGTTATTTTACTGTTGGTTGAACAGAGAGCGGAAAGTTGTTATTTCAGATGCAAAATAAATAAGAGTACCAGTACATACCCACAGAGGATTTTGCAACCAAGTCCATTCGTGTCAAAATTTGGTTCTGGCAAGCTGAAAATAAAAACCTCTTAGAATTTGACTTTCCAATTTGGATACCCCCTTTTCTGTATTCTGACACTTAGGCCTAAAGTGGGTTGGCAAGATATAACTTATCCGACTCGTTTTTCAATCTGAGAAGAAACCCCTCGTGTCACAGCTCAGAATTTGATCAGATATCTGCTTCTGACATTGAAGACTAGTTTCACATGTACGTAGAGACAATTAAGTGGTTCTGAAGTGTGCAAATATGCATCATATTTTATCGTTATTTAAAATATGATGTTGTTGTTTTGTCAGCATGGGACAATATACGGAATGGAGTTCAACTTAAAGGAATAAGCAAATACTAATTTAATTAAAGTTAATACTTATTTAATTAAAATTCTTTGTTTTGGACGTAAGAGGAGTTCTTTTTGGTTTTGTCTACAAGAGAGATACCATCCTTAAGGCTTACCTCCTGTCTGCATAGAAACCTAAAACGATCGCGCCAGCAAAATGACAGCCAAACTCGTCATTTAACTCGGCAACGAAATATCTGGGCCACCATAGAGGAGATCTTCTCAACCCATTGCCCCACGCTCTACTCACTTTATTGACACTGAAAGTCAATATAAATAACTTTGTATAATTTAAAACTACTTAGTGGAGAACCATGCTTGTCATAATCGGTCATAATGAAGATAATGTCGTTTAACTGATTAAATTCCATATAGAAGGACAGCAATGTTGTCATCATATCAATGACAGACGACATGGACTAATTATTCGCTGAGCTCCACCACAACAAACGTGATGATGACTTGCATGTTTTGTATTCCCTACAGACTTCTTCAATGTGACACTAAAATTAAGTGTTTTATTGATTGAGAAGCCATTCAATGCAATCTGAACAATGTCTGAACACAAATGCACTGTTGAAGCTGGGAACCATGACGGAGCCCAGGTAAAAAGCCTGAAAAGCGGGGACAAAGGCTTGTGTTTAATACATATTTAAACCCTGAAAATCTCGAATTTTCTAAATATTCGGGCTGAATACGAGATGAACGGGTCCTATGGACAAATTATATAGCATGGTCTGCAAAATATATACTGATTATATTTTAACTTTAAGTAGGATTGCTCGCTCGATCGTGTTAATATACGACCCATTATAATGCGTACATGTAGCTCTGTCGCCGCTAAAAATAAGCAAGAACCCGTGGATTGAACCGGGGTGACGTTCAACAAGTCATATATAACGCAGTAACGTGGCATTGTCAATTGTTATAGTATCCTTATTTCAAAAGAATACGCTCTTTAGAGTGTCGCTTGCGTCCATATTGCACTAGCAATCATGCAAGTGTATTATAATACCTCGTGTCGCTACTGTAGGTCACATAAGTATGGTTTCCAGCTTACTTAGATTTCCCTACTGCCCATTCAAACTTCTCCCGGAACGCCTCAATCTGTAAGTTCGCGACGTTTTCAGAGTCCTGCTCTGTCATAGGCCTTATCCTTACAGGACCCCCATCTTCCCCAGGCACTGGTCCCAAATTATTGCTTGCAGGTTGATAGCTTATCACGAGACCCGCCATTGTGAAGCCTACAACTCAAAGAAATTGAACCTATGCACACATTTCAATAATCGTTGACGTTGAATGTTTACAGCATGCCGCTAAGTAACAGTGAATAGATGGCAGTCAGTAAGTGGTTAGGACTGATCGGGTATTAAGGCATCACGAACAAATCTTCATCCCGCAATTAGCTCGGAAAGAGCTAGTATTTCAATATGGAGCACACGACGCATTGATTGATCGTATGATATCGGGTATTACGTCCGGCATTACCTACTTATTGACCCTTTAATTCTCCGAGCGTATGGAACGCCATCCACGCAAAAAAATCAGACTTGCAATTTAATAGCCAAATGACATTCTAACAGCCTACAAGAAATCTAACAGTGGTCAAAATAATCTAATAGCCAACTCATAAAATTTCACAGAGATAAAAAATCTATATCCAATTGGATATGATAATGCTGCTTCAATAACGTCCACCATTTTGATCACTGTGGATCATGTGACTTGGCCTAGATTTTCGTACAATGGGCGCCATCTGGCGTCAAATCGCGTTTTGATGACAAGTTGCGTTTTGATGATGACAAGTTGCGTTTTGATGATGACAAGTTGCGTTTTGATGATGACTAGTTGCGTTTTGATGACTAGTTGCGTTTTGACGACTACTAGTCGTATTTTGCCTTCTGATCTGATAACGACGACGACTAATCGTGTTTTCATTTCGACTGATCTGATAACGATGACGACTAATCGTGTTTTGCATTTTTGTATAAACCGCCGCCCATATGTAACAGCGTTAAAAAAAATCTTACAGCCAACTTCTCAAAACAGCCAAGTCAGCATCTAACGCTAGAGGTCACTGCTGTCACGGGTCTAATATAATAATAATAATAATAATAATAATTTATTGTACTAATTATAATATACTTAAGTTTAAATACATGTACATAGTAATAATAAAGTTACAGGTGTTATCTCAATTTAGATAGCTTCCGTTTTCTCATAGCACTGTGTATAAACTTTACAAGTGCGGACACACCTCTCTCACTTGACACATTTAATAGGGCGGATAGTGTATCGTCTGCTAGA
>NW_019776105.1:84621-112252 GCF_001039355.2 Lingula anatina | reverse complement strand
CCCTAACCCTAACCCTAACCCTAACCCTAACCCTATCCCTAACCCTAACCCTAACCCGGAAGCTGACAGCAATTTAGAGTGAACCCCCAGATCGATACAGATGGATCGATCTAAATCTGTGTGAACCCATTCCAAGACTGTAGGTTTTTTTGGATGATGGTGCAGATAATACTTTCATTTAGCAAAATTGGGAAACACTAAAAGCAAAGAAGTTGTGGTAGAAATATCTGTTAGAAAATTGGGTTTATTAATTCCTATTAAGGATGTACGTATAATTGTTCTAAACTGCTTGTGAAACATTGTATATGGATTATAGTATTATGTCACTGATGATGTTATATAAGTCTGCTTTTTTTTATTACCTTCAGTTTAGTTACAGTATTAACATATTTCATAAGTTAAGATTTGTCAAGAAATGTGTTGTTTAACTAAATTATTTTTTGAAGTGATATAATTAATTTAGTGTTGCAGCGATAAGTAATTACTGTATCTCTGCGCAGTGAACCCCAGACGAGCTGGAATAAATAAGCTCACTAATCTGATCACTGCTCACTATGCCACTCAGGTGTATCGTTTGAATATGCTCACTCGTGACTGGGACACATTCATCTTCACTCAGAACAAAGACACTCAGACCAGACTCAGACCAGAGAGGGTGTAGCAGAAGTTTTCCTCTACACTTTTGTAAGTTTTATATTAATTTCATGTACTTATTTTATAAGGACTATTGTTTTATTTATAAGGAATATTGTAAGGTATTTTTTGTATTTTGTAAGGTAATTTTGTACTTTTTTAGTGACCAGCAGTACTACAGTTCAATATGGTGCAGTGCAGTTTTAAAAATAAAGACACAAAATTCAATTGATTCGTAAAACCTAACCCAACACAATTATTCCTTTAGTCACTGTCTATTTGATATGGTCCACTTCATCAAGTATTGCAATTGTTAGCTTATACTGCAGGTGGCTGGGGGGGTTACAAAAGAGAAGAGACGTGCTCAATTATTTGAAGCAAAAAGATAATTCAGCATATTGCCCTCAAGAGACTCAACTTATAAAAAATGACTAAAGTCAATTGAGGGGGGGGGGGGCGAAATCCTCATTATCTCAGAAAGATCGTGCTCTAGAGGTACTGCCATACTCTTCAATAACAAATTTTAGTATAAAAGTTTAAATGATGCATGTGATAACATGAGTAATTGTATGGTAGTTGATTTTCTCGTAGATGAAATTTATTCGTTATTTCTGATTAATGTATATGGACCAAATAGAAACAGCCCCGTTTTTTCTTTTTATTATTATTATAATTTATTTATTTATTTATTTATTTTACAAATATCGCTGTTATATTATTGGAAACATCCAATGAGATTTCGATATATATACGGCAGCTTCAATTTAGTTCAAAACACCGAGTTACATTTTTATAACTACAGTAAGGTAAATAATCCCAAAGTTAGACGAGATTTTACGACTGAAAGAGAACTCTCAGTACTAGATTTATGGAGACTGCAACATCAAAACGTAGAGTATTACTCCTGGGTCCGGTTACACTAACGGGGCGTAAATTTACTCGGACACGACTGTCGTAAACCGCAACATCTGGCGTCCGTGCACCAGGGCCCCGTAACTCGAAAGCATCGCGTATTGCGAATAGCGATATCACATAGAGGCTACAATGTATTATACTGGGCGAGTATGGGCGAGTTATGGAAGCGAGATTAACTACGCCCGAGTAACGCTTCGTTGCATCACTGCCCAGCAATACTTGGATGGTGTAAATGGGCAAATGAGGAGTTCGCAGCTGCAGTCATAATAGGATGACGACATAAATAAACACAATGTATAGCAATAAATTGTAAATGTATTCAGAATCAATATATTATTATAGTATGATTAAAAAATTAACATCTTTGATTGATTGATTTGTTTGATGCCTGTTGAAAATGCGAAAAACGCTTGAATGCAGTACGTATTCCAGATAATGGATTTGAACACCTTCACATTTGTTATTCAAACTTTTGAGTCTGAAAATATTGCCAAAATTGCACCTTTAACGCCAACATTGTTTTCTTTTTTATAATTTTTAAACAGTGTCAACAATTTTATGACCTACTTATGCATAGTTACATCATGTGATATTATTAAAATTAAGCGAGCCTACATCTTGTAAAGAAATACACATATGATATGAGCCTTAAAATGTTGATATTCTAAGCTTTCGCCTCTATGTTAATCCATCGTAAAATATGAATAATATAAAATGTGAAGAAAAAATGTATGTGTGTGTGTGTGTGTGTGTGTTTGTGTTTTAAAATCCAAGCCACTGCTCAGTTATAAAGGAGGAAGCTTTGTGGAAGAGACAAACAAATAACAACCCACATTTTCTACGTTAACTACGAAAATTGTCACCAAACTCTCTCTGTGCCAGCCTAATTATAGTGGAAAAGGAGCTACGACCGACTTACACCACCAAACTGGCAGGCGTAAATTAACGACTATGTTAAGACCGACGTAAATACTATTCCAGTTTGGTGCAACTGTTGGGCGTAGCGTTTTGTGCTGGATTTACGCCGGCGCAACTGCTACGCCTAACTAACGACCGGTTGGTGCAACCGGGTCCCGATTTCGTTGCAATCCAATCAAAAAGGCACACCTGGATTTTTTTCTTGATCTCTAGTGATTAAATGGCTGTGGTAGGTAAAGCACTAATGACTCATGGCTATAGATATGGTCACTCGATACACCATATGGGTCTAGAAAGCACAGAGCGTAGGAAAAAAATTTTAGGGGCAAAAGTATCAGACGTACATAACATAGCAAACTTAGCTTAGATTTTTCACCTGAACTTGAACCAAAAAGGGTCCAGATTTTAGCTGGGAAACACGTTGATGGGTTATAGTTTTTGAGACTGTGTCTAACTTTCTGAAAACTGGTATGAGAAAATGTGGCTGACTTTTGATACAGAAGTCAGCATATGGAACTCTTTTGATTTTGAGTATCAAAACCCTGTTATCTGTAACTGTTCGACTTATTACATCGGTGAACATAGGGCACAAACTAGATCTTTAGCCAGATCTAACTAGTTCCATCCTCTGTAATCCGATCAGTGGATGACACATGTGAAACACGGCAGATGTGGCTCTAGAGGCTTGGTTATCTCCGCCTTCACGCTGCACACCCCCAGTATTATAGAATACAACCAGTTCTATAATATAGAATACAGCCAGTTCCTCCGTGTGGAGTTGTCCACAGCAGAATAGTGCAAGATGAACTCTGTGGTAGTTGTTCTGCTTGCAGCAGGTCGGTTAGCTCTTACAAGCGCTATTATGTGTAATAACCCTCCGTCTACGTTATACTAATTTAAATTAGTTTACACTTTTCCAAACGTTACAATCGTGTTGATGAGAAACACCTTGTCATTTTAACATTTTATTTCTTTATGTAGGTGTGGCCACGGCCGCCAAAATACCGACCAGCTATCCTAAAGGCATAGAGACGATATGTGAGCACTACACCGCAGACACGGACTGCTCCCAAGTCAGCAGCAGGTTCACAACTGTCAAGATATGTGACGACAACCTGCAGGAGCACGCTCACGGGTATTGAACAAAGATGTTGAACAATGTATTCCTATTTCATTAACCAAGCATTTGTTGAATTATCTCGTTTGTGAAAGTCCATTTATGTTTAATAAGTTAAAAAGTCACATATCAGTTGATCGTAATTGAGAATCAAATGCTGTACCACACCATCATGTCATTTAGACTCACGCCAGAAAAAGTTATTGAGCACTAACAAAAAAAATAATAACACCATCAATCACTGTTTATATTTGTAACGGGTCATTTTCATTGACTTAGAGAGCATCGTATCATTTCTTTTTACTCTTGTATATTTTTTCTAGATGCGAGTTTTACAAAGCAGCCTGCGCTGATGATGCAAAGATAAGTCTGATCTACCAGAAGTGCAATAAGACTGGTCAGCTGTACATTAACACTACGAGACCTACCAAACACCCCTATCGTGTGAACCCCACCCACAGCCCCAAAGTCTGCAGGATTGTTCAGGAGGGATGCCCGAAAACATGGAAGGTGCCAAATCTCATGTTGTGCGGCAACGACAGAAACATCTACAGAAGCAGGTAAGGAAAAACACAGATTTAATATTGGATCAATGAAAACTCGGACATCATGTTAATAAATGGCAACCGCCTTCAGTTATTAGCTTACACAACTATATGTATACCAATATATACAACATCACAATTGAAAGTGTCCTCAAGAAATTTTTAATACTATTTTTCCAAAACTCATCCATATAAATAGTTTGTATATGTACGTATATTCGTTTTGTTCAGATTCACTTTGTATTTTTAGCCTTTAGCTTTTAAATGGTTTGTCTTCATTTGTACCAAAATTGTACTTAATACAAGAGCATTCATGGGTGTAGACAATAACTAAGCTAACACTCTGTCCAAGGTGTGAGTTTGACACCGCCAAGTGCATCAACCCACGACTGCGGTTAAACTGGAACCTGAGGAGCTGTCTACGTAATAAACCTACGAAACCACCCCGTATTATAGACACTACCCCAGCTGTCCCAGCAAAGCGGGCCCTCAATACCTGGCTGTGCTACCACATACTTAGAGAAGATTGCAGCAAGACGCTGACAGCTGGCNTTGATCTCTAGTGATTAAATGGCTGTGGTAGGTAAAGCACTAATGACTCATGGCTATAGATATGGTCACTCGATACACCATATGGGTCTAGAAAGCACAGAGCGTAGGAAAAAAATTTTAGGGGCAAAAGTATCAGACGTACATAACATAGCAAACTTAGCTTAGATTTTTCACCTGAACTTGAACCAAAAAGGGTCCAGATTTTAGCTGGGAAACACGTTGATGGGTTATAGTTTTTGAGACTGTGTCTAACTTTCTGAAAACTGGTATGAGAAAATGTGGCTGACTTTTGATACAGAAGTCAGCATATGGAACTCTTTTGATTTTGAGTATCAAAACCCTGTTATCTGTAACTGTTCGACTTATTACATCGGTGAACATAGGGCACAAACTAGATCTTTAGCCAGATCTAACTAGTTCCATCCTCTGTAATCCGATCAGTGGATGACACATGTGAAACACGGCAGATGTGGCTCTAGAGGCTTGGTTATCTCCGCCTTCACGCTGCACACCCCCAGTATTATAGAATACAACCAGTTCTATAATATAGAATACAGCCAGTTCCTCCGTGTGGAGTTGTCCACAGCAGAATAGTGCAAGATGAACTCTGTGGTAGTTGTTCTGCTTGCAGCAGGTCGGTTAGCTCTTACAAGCGCTATTATGTGTAATAACCCTCCGTCTACGTTATACTAATTTAAATTAGTTTACACTTTTCCAAACGTTACAATCGTGTTGATGAGAAACACCTTGTCATTTTAACATTTTATTTCTTTATGTAGGTGTGGCCACGGCCGCCAAAATACCGACCAGCTATCCTAAAGGCATAGAGACGATATGTGAGCACTACACCGCAGACACGGACTGCTCCCAAGTCAGCAGTAGGTTCACAACTGTCAAGATATGTGACGACAACCTGCAGGAGCACGCTCACGGGTATTGAACAGAGATGTTGAACAATGTATTCCTATTTCATTAACCAAGCATTTGTTGAATTATCTCGTTTGTGAAAGTCCATTTATGTTTAATAAGTTAAAAAGTCACATATCAGTTGATCGTAATTGAGAATCAAATGCTGTACCACACCATCATGTCATTTAGACTCACGCCAGAAAAAGTTATTGAGCACTAACAAAAAAAATAATAACACCATCAATCACTGTTTATATTTGTAACGGGTCATTTTCATTGACTTAGAGAGCATCGTATCATTTCTTTTTACTCTTGTATATTTTTTCTAGATGCGAGTTTTACAAAGCAGCCTGCGCTGATGATGCAAAGATAAGTCTGATCTACCAGAAGTGCAATAAGACTGGTCAGCTGTACATTAACACTACGAGACCTACCAAACACCCCTATCGTGTGAACCCCACCCACAGCCCCAAAGTCTGCAGGATTGTTCAGGAGGGATGCCCGAAAACATGGAAGGTGCCAAATCTCATGTTGTGCGGCAACGACAGAAACATCTACAGAAGCAGGTAAGGAAAAACACAGATTTAATATTGGATCAATGAAAACTCGGACATCATGTTAATAAATGGCAACCGCCTTCAGTTATTAGCTTACACAACTATATGTATACCAATATATACAACATCACAATTGAAAGTGTCCTCAAGAAATTTTTAATACTATTTTTCCAAAACTCATCCATATAAATAGTTTGTATATGTACGTATATTCGTTTTGTTCAGATTCACTTTGTATTTTTAGCCTTTAGCTTTTAAATGGTTTGTCTTCATTTGTACCAAAATTGTACTTAATACAAGAGCATTCATGGGTGTAGACAATAACTAAGCTAACACTCTGTCCAAGGTGTGAGTTTGACACCGCCAAGTGCATCAACCCACGACTGCGGTTAAACTGGAACCTGAGGAGCTGTCTACGTAATAAACCTACGAAACCACCCCGTATTATAGACACTACCCCAGCTGTCCCAGCAAAGCGGGCCCTCAATACCTGGCTGTGCTACCACATACTTAGAGAAGATTGCAGCAAGACGCTGACAGCTGGCGTCCAAGTCTGTGATAGTAACGGCAAAGTGTATGCTAATAGGTAAGTACAGTCTGGAGTCCTAGCGGTCCAAGTCTGTGATAGTAACGACAAAGCATATGCTAATAGGTAAGTACAGTCTGGAGTCCTAGCGGTCCAAGTCTGTGAAAGTAACGACAAAGCGTATGCTAATAGGTAAGTACAGTCTGGAGTCCTAGCGGTCCAAGTCTGTGATAGTAACGGCAAAGTGTATGCTAATAGGTAAGTACAGTCTGGAGTCCTAGCGGTCCAAGTCTGTGATAGTAACGGCAAAGTGTATTCTACTAGGCAAGTGCAGTCTGGAGTCCTAGCGGTCCAAGTCTGTGATAGTAACTGCAAAGTGTATGCTAATAGGCAAGTGCAGTCTGGAGTCCTAGCGGTCCAAGTCTGTGATAGTAACGGCAAAGTGTATGCTAATAGGTAAGTACAGACTGGAGTCCTAGCATACCAAGTCTGTGATAGTAACGACAAAGTGTATGCTAATAGGTAAGTACAGTCTGGGGTCCTAGCAGACCAACGCGATGACCAGGAGTAGGCCTACATTGTGTCGTGAATATCAACTGAGAAACGATTGTTCATACGGAAGAGGTTTGATTTGACTTATAAGATAGATTAATAGATCTCCAAAGATATTGTTCATATGCTAGATTTCAGCACCACACGCAGCACCTTGCAGGGGCGTAACCAGACCTTTTAAAATTGTACGCACAGATTTTGAAAATTCACAGATACGATTATATTCCGTGAAAAATACACTGAATTTATGGAGAATAATATCATGGTTGGCTCAAAAAATTGTACGCACAGTGCATCCGTGCGTATGCCTGGTTACGCCCCTGCCTTGGATGTATCCTCCTCAATGTGAGAATGTCTCCAGCCAATCTGAATTAGGGCCACAAATATATAAACCTCACTTAGCCGTGCTAGAATACGATGAATAAAAGCCAGACACGAGTCGAATCAACTTCTTTACTTTACTTATGATTCTGTAAATTTGAAGGTACTGGGTACATGAATACTCTATAGTCCAATCATTTAGTCAAAATAACAGACTCAACAGGTGATTTAATTAACGGACATTACATTTGTAACTATTGCTTTTTAAAATGTTTCATTGTAGCTGCGAGTTCTACAAAGTCCGCTGTGCAGGTGCAGACATAGACGACCACTGGAAAGTCTGTAAGAAAACTCCCGAACCCGTCCAGCTGAGACCCTTTGTTAACAAGGAAAACCTACAGTTCTGTCAGTCGTTGAAAGAGGGCAAAAACTGCCCTAGGTCGTGGAGGAAGAAGACCATGAGTGTTTGTGGTTCGGACGGCAAATTGTACACGTCAAGGTTGGTGCTAATGGAAAACTTATAAGAGCTTGAAAAATTATATTTTTCTTTTCTTTTTGTGAAACTACTACAAAATTTCACATAACGTTCTCTATTGTAGCCTATCACTCGTGACTGTATGCACACTTGTCTGATAAGCATAGGCCTAATGTGCACATAACTCATAGATTTACACAAATAACGTTATTTCGATAATAATTTAGAGGATGTCTGTAAATTCATATCCAGATGTTCTATCGAAAAAGCCAAATGTCTCCCTGTTATAGTGACATTCACCTATTTGGCGAAAGGAGAGAAATGTGTCAAACCAACAAAACCTCCGATAGATGGCAGCGGTAGCGGCAGTGGAGAGGGTGAGGTACGTCAATTTCACATTACGTTCACACAAGGAGTTATAACAGATATATAACTCCTTGGTTCACATAAGATGAGATATTCCACTATTCAATATGGAGGTATCTCTCTGGATATATTTGACAGTGCCTACAAAATAAGCATTTGATAAAACAATAGAAATACCTTACATAGTTGTCATTGCAGGGCATTGTTAATTTTCTTTAATTTTCTTTAAAGAACTCGTTTACTTTGGTAAACATACAGTGCATGTTGAATGAAGAGAAGGGTCATCACTTGTCTTAACCCTAATCACACCAGCATATTTTGCAACATATTCCTACTGGGTGGGGTCTTTTATCACACCATGATATTATTTATGAAATTCCGATATTTTTTGGTAGTTGCACAACAGAATCTTTTTGGTACATCAAAAACATGATAATACGCATAGCTGGAGAGCAACAATACTATTTTACACTGAACTAGGTACTTTTTGAACATAAATTAGCTTCATGAAGTAATATATACTTTTTAAATAAAATTTTTCTTTGTTCCCAACCCTTATTTGATGATATATCTTAACAAAACAATCACTGTACATCCTGTCAGTCACCTATTATATATATATATATCTTAACAAAACAATCACTGTACATCCTGTCAGTCACCTTTTATTAATAAAGACAGTAACAGCTGAAATATTTTTTAAAAGATGAATAAATAAATACAAAACCGGTCTAGGAGAGAGAAACCATGTGGTGACAGATACCCTAGTTGTCCTTCCCTAAATTTGCATTTTGTAACCCTTTAAACATTTAAAACTAAAATATGGAAGACTGATACAAACAGAAAGGTATATATAGCATTAAGTGACCTAGAGGGATAGGAGTAGTGACTAGCTGTTTGCCTGCTTCAGAAACATTGTGTTGGTTTCCACCCCTTGACCTTTCTCCAAACTGTTCAATTTCATTATTTAGTAGAAGCAGGGTGTGACAGAGATGACTGGTTATGTGACTACTGGCAGGCCCGTTGCCAGAAATTTCTAAAGGGGGGTTCTTTTTCTGAAAAAGTGGACCTTTCCCCATATATACTTCAAGTACCTAGATCAAATTTTACCCAGAGTGGACCTTTTCCCAGCAAAAGGGGCGGTTCTTTCGAATCCCCCGAACCCCCCTGGCTACGGGCCTGAGTCTGGGTATATAAATCTTATCTTTATTACTTTTCTACAAAGATCCTCGCGGTAGAGAAAAATGGCGTGACATAGATGACTGGTTGTATGACTACATATTTCAAATCGTTATTACTTTTTTAAAGGTCCCTGTGGTGGAGGAAGCAAGGCGAGACATAGATGACTGGTTGTGTGACTACATATTTCATATCGTTATTACTTTTTTCAAAGGTTCCCGAGGTGGAGGAAGCAAGGCGAGATATAGATGACTGGCTGTGTGACTATTTTCCAAATACCAAGGACTGCAAAGAGACTTTGACTGCCAACTCCAAGGTGTGTGATGCCGACGGAAAGGTATACAAGAACAGGTAAAACCAATATGAAGACTTAAATATGATGTGAAACGCATCAGGTAAAATTATTATGCAAAATTTATATTTATTTATTTATTGATGGTAAAACATGTTAAATTAAAATTTAGTCTTCCCCATGGCCCTTGAATTTGACTTAAATTTGAAGAGAAATAAAAATCGGGTTCATCAAGAACATCCCGATAGGTACTGAGTAATGTTGGTAGACTGATATTAAATATCAGAATAAACGTCGTTATACCATTTCTTATACAGATACAAAACTTGACGACCTTTCTTTGAGAGTGTATATGATATGTTAATGTTGACAAGTATAAAGCTTGCAGTTACTATCTTTTACATATTTCTGTCACAGTTGCGAGTTCTACAAAGCCCGCTGTGCAGGCGCTGATATCGGAGACCACTGGAAAGTTTGCAAGAAGACTAATCCTGAAACTCTGAAACCGTTTGTGAACAAGGAGAACTCCGAGTTCTGTAAGTCGTTGAAAGCAGGCAAAGACTGTCCGAGAAGATGGAAGCAAAAAGTTCTGAAAGTATGTGGCTCGGACGGCAGGGTATACAAGACTAGGTGAGTTAAACCTCAATCTGTTTCCTTCCAATGATCCATTGGGTTCATACCTCTAAATGTAAAGTGTTACATAATTATTTCTAATTGTCAGTTAACTACATTGACATAGGTGTGAGTGTATGTCTACATGTTGGTCCTAATACATTTTTCAGGTGCGCCATAGAAAAGGCCAAGTGTGGTGACCAGCTAGTGTCTTTTACATATGCTGCAAAAGGTGTCAAATGTGTCAAGCCAACAAAACCCCCGGTAGATGGCAGTGGCAGCGGGAGCGGAGACGAGGCTTAAGTCTACTGCATCTACTACTTTAACACAAACTGAAACACGCAGTGAGCTTCTGATTCTCCAGGACACCAGTCCATGAAGCAAAAAACAAACATTTGACAAATTGGTTTTCATTTCTCTCTCTCCCCAACTTTGTTCGATAACATTATCACGCAGAAGACGAAAAACAAAAAAACATGTTCTGTTTTTACTCGCTCAGGCTAATTGTTTTCGATAAAATGTTTCTTAGGCGTACGTGAACGAAATGCAGGCTCGGATTTGCTAATTTCCCCTCGGTGTCTCTTTGTGTACCAGTATATAATACAGACACATTTTACAAACCAGTTTTTTAAATTATTGTCGCCTCGATAGTTATCCCTTACCACCTATTGTCGTATCTCCAAATTTAAAGGTTTTTTTTCTTGGTCAGGGCAGTAACTTTTTTCTGAAAACATTTTGTGCGACAGTTACTTTAAGTTGATAAATAACATAGTTCAAATATTTATTTATACCAAACCCTTTTAAACAGGGGCGGGTCCAGGATTATTTGAAGGGGGGGTCCAACTTTTCAAGAATGACAGGCCTCGGATGCTAAGCCGACCCTCGGACCCCCTTGGAGTGTTTTGGAGGGCAAATTTGGAACGGTTAAGAACTATAAATCAACTAGTCAAAATTCGAATTCCAAGAGGGGAATATCAGTGTGATTTTTTTTCAGAAACCGAAGGGGGGGGTCAGGATCCCCCCTGACCCCACTCTAAATCCGCCATTGTTTAAATTAAAGTTTCTTACGAACTCCCAAACCAAAGAAATTAAGGGGGAAACGGTATAGGCCTACCACGAACGAAGAAACTATCTGATCTCCATAAATTATGAATAAATTTCCGATAGTGTACAAATGTATGGTATCCATTATTTTGAAACAAGCAGTTAACCATTGATAAAGACTTCATAAAAACCTTAAACTGCAGAGTATACCGCATAAACTACAAGAAAATAAAACAAATTTATACTGACAATAAAGACGATCTAAAGCGTTCAAACATTCATTCACCGACATGTATTTACACTCAATTTCTCCGTACTGATCATGCATTTAATTGTTTTCTTGCTTGATTACAAGGAATTTTCTATTATCATGTTGCAAACCACCATTTACCATTTCCCTATTAGGTAATTTCTAAGAGACTTGTTTTCAATAAAAATATTTAAAATATTATTTGAATTACTCATGCTTGGACCATATCCATCCTTAATTTGTGTTTAACACTTGTCAGAAACTTGCAAATCTATTGAGAAATTAACCATTCCAATCAAACTATGTGTTACTGTGGCATGTTCCATCTTTTCCTACCACGAAAACAATTTCTACACTTGTTACTCTTTAGGACATTTAACTTACACTCAATAACTCCCTATTCTTTTACTCATTTGATTCCTCTATAATTATTTCTTGTAATTAGTGAAGGTGTAAGCTATTTACTTTACAACAACGAGTTAGAACAGTGTTGGCACTAGGGGATGAAAAGATATCACTTTAATTTTTTTTAAAGTCCCATGTGGCGCCATGTCATAAAGTCACTGGTATTGATGATACTCTTGTTTCAATGGTTCACCCGATACGCCAGCGAGGACTGAACTTCTACACTTATTATGTCTCTTAATTCCATTAGCAATGCACTAAATATGGGTCTTTCACTGCAAATGAAGAGTTGCAACAAATAAAAATGCAAATATTATGACAAGCACAAGACAGCCCACAGTTCGTGGCACTGGGCTAAAGGCTATGTATATTGTTTTGATATGTGTTCTGTACGATAGGAATTACTTCAAGGCAAATGTCCTGTATGAATTTTTCCGTAAGGAAAGAAACGAATTTCGTCTTACTTCGTTGTAGATGTCTTGTCATGACGACCGAATTAACATTACATCATCACTATGACAACGTCATTAAAACCTTGCTGACATTACACCATCACTGTGACTACATCATGGCATGGATGTAACATACAAGACAATTCAATATGCATGTGAAACTTCCTTTAAAAGTGTCCATTATTGTTTCGAGAAGAAGAAAGAAGAAAAGAAAGAATAAATATTAATAACCTTTCGGCTACGTTGTACCGTAAGATTGAATGAAAATTCTGTCTTATCTATCACAATCCCACCCCAGTTCGTTCATTCGACCTACGAAAGCTGATTTATATGCCCAGTAACGCAATATCAACTTTGTTGACATTTAAAATGCGTTTTTATTTTTATTTATTCATTTTTCCTGTCCGTGTGTGTCATTATGACTTTATCAAACCCTAATCCTCTTTTCGAGATGGAGAGTTTTTGTGCTTGCTCATAAACCAGACTATAATTCAAACCGAAATTCGCACAGAAATTAGGTGACTTCTTTATTATGTTAATCAGGTGACCATGTTAGTGACAGGTGTTCATGTAGGACCAAGGTCAGTAGAAGATGGAGAAGGATGCCCCATGCCATATTACTGCTACTGCCACATGTAGACCGAAAAGATGGCACTGAAACCGGCAGCAGTATCCGTACAGATGATAGAAAAAGTATTGTAGCATTTCTTTGTTTTGCAATGGCGATATTTTCCCGAAATGGTGCGCTCTAGGCATAATGACCATGGGGAGATCTAACTGACGTGAAGGAGACTTTCTCTTAGCTTTCCCTCAGTGTCTTTTGGGTGCCCTTTTGTTTTGAGGGTTCAATATATATATATATATATATATATATATATATATATATATATATATATATATATATTTGTATAACTTTAAAGCTTAATTGCAATTTGTTAATTATAACGCAAAAGAAACTGACATAAGTAGCTGTAATGAACATGTGCTGTTTCATCACATGTTTAAACATTGTTTCATGAATGTGAATTTCTTCCTTTAATTCCAGTGACTTTATAACTACCGTTTACGAAGATACCAGAAGCGTCCTACTCAGAGACACGTTTCGTGTTCGATACATGCAGCCCCACACCCATTTCCTACAGTATATATGCCAACGTTTGTCTGCTCGTTAATTTGCAGGGACGAAATTAAGTACGGAATTTTATGCTTGCCTTGTGTTGTAACAACGTATATCTAATTAAAAGTCGCATAAAATGAGCTTTTTATTTATTAAACTTCTCCCAGTGATTAAATCCATACTAAGCGTCCACCCCGCATGTTGCTGGTATGCTCTTTTTGGTAATTGTATATTACTATGTCATAGTGCTCTATCATGGTGTTATGAGGGTTATTTATGTTTAGACCACGGTGTAAGTGAAGAACAAAAGACTCGGACGTGGTGTAACTCGCATAACCGCACGTCTTGCATGAATGCGTTATAACCCGTTCATGGACCGTGGTCTAAATAAGATAGACCCCTCGTCAGCGGGGGTTATGTGACATCCACTCGTGCTACGCACTCGTGTATGCCACATAACCCTCGCTGACTCGGGGTCTATCTATTACATATTTTTGTGTTGGGTTTGATACCAGTCCTTTTTCGAACCAGAAACGTTAGATTTGAATTTCTTATATAACAGAAATAATGTCTGTATAAAAATGAAAAAGTGACTGTTTTAAAATTATCATATATTAATTTCCTAGAAGAGAAATATTTTCTATTTGTCACTGAAAATATGTGTGGGCAAATCTGCAACTTGGCACCTCGCTGTTAACTTGAAGGTATACTCTTATTCATTCTAAATCATGTTGATTTCTGGTAACCCCGTAAAGTTAAATGCATATAGGAAATTTTTAATTACATTTATCGCGTGTTCAGTCGAAAAAAAGGAAGAAATATATATCTGCAAAAGACACTGTTAATAAAACGTACAACTCCTTAGAAATCCCAACATTATGTAACGGGCAAAATGTGCTCACGTGACTGCAGAATTGTCCACATGTACTGTAACGATTTTTTAAAACAATTCTGAATCTGGCACTGTGGCTGTGAATAAACTTCCTCTGGTTTTCGGTGTTTTCAGTGCTGGGCGGGGATCAAACATCTGTTTTCTGAAACAAAGTTAAACCATGGGGTGGGATAAAGATTGTCATCCGAAATAAAAATTAATTTAATATTGCAGTAGTAGAATGGAAATCTTTGTTGCATATATGATAAGAAGACTATTCCTATAGTTGGCTACAGTAATTTCCCAGGATTGGGATCATTTATATGCCGTTTATGACTTCTTGTAATGAACCTTTTACATATACCTATGACGAATGTCCTAAACTTATATAATTTTGTACGCTTAATTCAAGCGTGGGCTCGAAATAGGACATTACGTTTTAGACTTACTCAGTGGATAACGCTATTCAAAATTCCACGGTTCGTGTCAGATTTACGTAAGTCGCGCAAAGAAAACCCAAGTCCACATAATGACCAGTTAAATGATTTATTCGTTGACGCTAGGTAACTACATGATATTCTAAGTGAAGTCCCAAACTCCTAACTCGTCAGCTCCGTACTCCGTCGCTTCCAACCTCCTCCTCCGCTGCTTCCTCCTACATGACTCCAGTCTATCTCCCCGTTCAATTCTCCTCACTCACTTTAAATACTATTTTGTTATCTTTACATGGATCCAGTGCTGCACTAGTATGAGATGTACGTCAAACATAATTACCTTTAATTGTATAATTAATTTCTTTACTTCGGCGTTATACAGAGACCGCCGCGTTACTCAAAAGCTATTGCACAATAACACATTACGTCATATTACTTCGTACTATCTTTATGTCGGACACGACATTCTATTACAAAACAGAAGTGTCGAAAAACAAAAACGAAAATGGCATTTAGATATCATTTGTCCATTAAAATGTTTTTGTAGTACTGACATTAATCACAGCTTTTTGCATTCCATATTTTGAAAATCACTTGAGCTGTCGCAAAGCCCAATTTTTGGGAGGTAGCGAGTAATCTGAAAGGATTCAATGGATTTTTCGACCGTCAACTTTTGTCAAATTTGCTCAAAAAATGATGATCAATTCATAATTCTCTTAAAACATTTATAGATTTTAAAAAATCAGATTGTAGGATTTATTATATTATCTTTTATACTAAAGTTCATTATTACCGTTTGGTCACTTATTTAAGAAAGTTACGGAATTGTCATCTAAAAATGTTATTACAAATTGTTTTGTTCCTCTAAACGCTAATTTCGATATTCAACCTAAGTGTACGTAAACATTAATACTTCGTTTGCTTTGATTTTTAAAGTAAAAAAACATGCCTAAAACGACGTACAGAGGAGCGTTCTAATTAAAGTTGTTCTGTATTCTTATACATTTTGATTTATTTTCGGGAGCAAGGGGTGATTGAGAAGGACAGGCTTGGTTAGATATCAGTCCTGCATTCCCATGCTGTGTTATTTGTGCCTAGTGTAATACTTTGTTAAAATACATTTTGTCTATGATCAATTTTTACCAAAGTCTTTCAAATGTTAGGATCTTGAACTTATTATTTTTCATAAATCAAAAGATTCCGTCATTTACTAACAATGTTAAAATGCATAAAATCTTCGACTTGTTTTATTTATTGTTTTTATTTATTTTATTTACACATATATATTTTCTTCTGTTTGTTAAATTTTAACTTCTATTAATGAAGTGCACAAAATGTTATATGTCCATTATTTTCATGATGTAAATAATTCATTTTTATAGTACGGCGTTCAGCGCAGTGTGAGCTGTCACCCAGATCAGTCACTTCACAGCTGGGACGTGTAAGAAGAGGACGCAGGATAGGTGTGGTGAAGTCGCAAGGTCGAATATTCTATTCATTGAAATAAATTTGTCTTGTAAGTAACATCTTTTCAGCAAGCAAGTACCAAAGGCGTACAAGAAGGGAAACACGTAGACTTTATTTTGTGTAACTCGATAGTTTTAGACCAGTGAATGGCTATCGCCTATGTCATTGGCATACGGGTACTTTTCCGGGAAGAGTCCATTCAATTTCAAGGGATTACAGGTGGGAAGAATCCATTTTGTTTTTAAGGGGTGGCTGGTGGGACGAGTCCATTCAACTTCAAAGGGTGACATTGTGGAGAGCGCATTTTGTTTTTAAAGGGTGATAGGTGGGAAGAGTCCATTCAAATTTAAGGGGTGGCAGGTGGGTTCATTCAATTTCAATGTGTGACAGGGGTGACGGGTGAGATGAGTCCATTCAATTTTAAGAGGTGACAGGTGGGACAAGTCCACGATGTTTACGAGGGTTGACAGGTGGGGCCAGTCAATTACATTTTTATTGGTGATAACTGAGACGATTAAAGATTGTAAGGGCATTTACTGCATAGGACTACTTGGTATTCAAAATTGGTTTGCAAATGCACGAAGGAATTGGAAATAATTTGAATATTATTTTGAATAGACCAGGCAAAATATAAATTTTTAAAAAATTGAACTCGGAGGCATGTGATCAGTTCTGTATCATCTACAATTCCTGAAACAGCCAATGTCATTTACTAAAAAGCAGCAGAATCTTTTTCACTTGATCATTTTATTCAGATTTGTAATTGAATTATATATACAAGTATTTAGATAGTTAAATTGGCAGTAGAAAAAAACAAAATGCCGTATAAAAAGCTATGAATTGCAATATGTAAAGTGAGGAAATGATATTCTGGATGGATAAATTTGTTCTAGAGTACATTGAAAATATCATGACATGGAACAAAATTTAGAAACAAAAACTTCAAAAAGCTGGTTTGTAATTGCACTTTGACTCCGTTCACATGAAACATCTATTTTCTAAAAATCTAAAAATCTTTTTGCGGTAACTTCTGATCACGGCCTATGCCCTGAATACCCCATGGCGTAATTACTGGCAGCGCCGAGAATTAATTACAGCTTTGGAAGTAACTGGCTCGCGCTGCCTGTAATTACGTTGGTGGGATATTCAGGGCACAGACCGCGATCACAAGATACCGCAAATAGATTTTTAGATTTTTAGAAAATAGTTTTTTCATGTGAATGGAGCCTTTATAAATGTTTTTATAGAAATATTTTGGTTCACCTACAGCCTTGCAGCAGGCTTTAGATTTTTAAGTATTCAAATACTATCGTTTTTTTTAATACAAGGTACGTTTGCAAAGCTTTTAAATCATTTCACTTTCAAATATTTTCATGTACCAAAGCAAATCGTCAAAGCAATACCAAGGGTAATATTTACAGATTATATTAGGTAGATAAACTACTGAAACAGTTATTATATTTATATCTTTATACGCCTTTTCTATCTATTACTATTACTATTATCATTATCATACTTTTCCACATCAAAATATAAAAAAACAGACATATATATTTATTCAATTCTCATTTAATAAATGCTTGAATAGGCGTAGAGTTACTGAATGTGAACCAAAGGTAAGGCTGCTAGCAGGCGCATGTCGAGCTGTACCCTTGTGGGTTTCTGAAATGAGAAAATTATTTTTAGCAATTTTTGAGTTCAACTGACAGGCTCTTAAATTGTTACTAAAGACTGATAAATCACATACGATAGAGTATATAATAATAAATATATATAATAATAATGGTAAATAATAATAATAATAATATATATATATAAACAAGGAAACCCAGATTCAGTCGAAATTGTTATAATTTCTTTCCCATCTGAATATCTGTGCGTCTCAAAAATTTCATCAAAATATGCAGAAGACATTTAGAAATATTTTGCTTTAAAATCATACAAAAAAGACAACCCATTTCATTTGCAGATCATAATTATGCATACTATTAAATGCTATCGCTATGCAACAAGTCCTTGGAATTCAGGGCAGAAACCAAATAATTTCCCTTTGATGGCCATACTAAAAAATGCCTGCAAAACTGCATGAACAAAATAATTTAATGAAACATTTTCCTAAGACGATGGACAGCAGACACTGACATAACTCCCAAATGGCACAAAGTTTCACTGTTAATAAAAATGCACAAAACAAGATACTGTCAATTCTGATGCTATAATACATTATACTTTTAAGTTAAAACTACAAAGTCAACATCAAGTTGTAATTATACACAACAGGTAATACCAATGAAAGTAAAAGCAGAAGGCTTCAGGCCCATGAGAGTTCAAATTCACACTTAGATTATGCCAAAATGAGAAAAATGAAAAATTCACAAAAATATTGCATAAATTCAATAAAAAATGATAATCCAATAGAGCTGGTTTTCTCATTTGAGCTGTATGTCAATCCTAAGAATCATTCTTGCATATAAAAAATAACAAGTAACACGGTTTTCTTCTGATAACGTTTGTGGTGACAATGCACATAGTAGGTTTTTAATCAATTTTGATGCAATATTACACAATGATTAACTGTACAATTACCACCAATTATCTACTATTAAATAACATGGATATTTAGAAAATTTGATCTCCAATGGGCTACATGCCTATGGGAATTCTAAGTCCCACATTGAAAATGCCAATATGTGAAAGATAAAAATTTCAGAAAAAATGTTCAACAGAAAAAGAAGCCAATTTAACTGCTTTTCCAACTCAGGCTGCATTTAAGTCTTACGTTTCTTTCCTGTAAGTTTAAGAAAAGTAAGTGACATGATTTTTCGTTAATGGTATCTATGGAGGCAGTGTCAAAAAAGGGCTTTCCTCAATTTTGATGCAATATTACATAATGCATAACAGCATAATCACCATCAAATTGGATATTCAGAAAATGTGACTTGCAAATTGTCTGTAAGCCAATGGAAGTCAAAGTCACAACTTGAAATTGCCAATATGTAAAAAATTTAATTTTCACATAAAAACTGTGTAACTTCCAGAAAAATTTACCAATAAGACAGAGTTTCCAACTACAGCTGTATTTTAGTCCTGTGTTTCTTTCCTGTAAGTGTGAGAAGAGTAAGTGACATGGTTTTCCTTTAATGGTCACTATGGAGGAAGTGCCCAAAATAGGGTTTTCTTCAATTCTGATGCAATATTATGTAATGCTTAACAGCATAATGATCAAGTAATAAAATTAAAGTATTATGGATATTCAGAAAATGTGGCAAGCAAAATATTCAAGCCCATGGAAGGGCAGAGTCACACCTTGAAAATCCCAAATTGTAAACCAGAGATAACTGTACTATAAAGAATTTCCATTTTCATTACTTTTTTTACATAAAACAAAATCAAATTACTGTCATTTTTATATGAACAACTGAGAAAAGTTGTCAAAGGAAAAAATCAATAGAACAATTTTCAATGTCCAACTTGGGCCATTCTGAGATTCTGAACCTAGTGAATGACTGAGTCTGACGAACTGCAATGATATGAGTCCACTTACATTTTTTACACTTTATTACACAATAAACGATAACAAGTTTACTGTCATTTTCCTATAATCAACTAACAATATTGTTGAGAAGCAGAAAATGTTAAAAGAACATTTTTACATATTTAATTAGTTCTATAATGTGACTGTTCACATGCCTAAGAATTAAATCTGAAAAAAAAACACTTATATACAAAAAAAGGTAGAACTTCAACAAAATTTAACTGATCAAGCTTATTTTCAAACTTGATCTGTCAGTCAGACTGATCACTCCTGTGAGTTTGCAAGACAATAGGTCAATTGGTTTTCCTTGAAGTTTGAAGTGTGTTATAGGGTTGCATATATGCTTTAAAAATGTAAAAAAAAACAGCATATTTTTTTTAAATGGCCCAATAATGCAGATTTTCCAACTTAACCTGCTTTAAAGAATATTCATTAGTTCTGTAAGTTTCAAACCAAAAGTTAAAACGGTTTTCCACTTATCGTGTTATCAGTGTTGCATATATATGCTGATAAAAGTGAAAAAAACAGCAACTTTTTATAAAAATAGCCCAATCATCCTGATCCAGACACATCTGTGTCTGTACATAAAAAGCCAAAAAACAGCATAACTTTGGAAAAGTGCCGATTTCTTAACTCAACCGGCATATTATTCATCAGTTCTATAAGTTTCAAGCCAAAAGATAAAATAGTTTCCACTTAGCAATGATGGCGGTGGCGACGACAGATGCAGGTGATGGCTATATGTACAGACACACCTATGTCTGTACATAAAATGCTTCTTTTCTTACTGGCAGTACTGGATCACGTGGACCCCTCTTGTTTGCAAACATCTGTGCCTGGCCCTGAAAAAAGTATGCATAGTTTAGACGTTAGCCTGCTAGTTGACACCAGAATTAACCCTAGCAAAACACACAAGAAATGTCAGGAAAATATCGGTTTCTGAAAAATATATTATACCAATATTCCCCTCTTGAAAAATTTGAATTTTGACTAGCTAAATCATAGTTTTAACATGTACCAAAGGGCACCATTTGCTCTACATAACACTAAAAAAATTTAAGCCGGTTAGTTGATAACAATTTAGTGAGACTCCCCAGGGAGTTAGATCGATCCAGATTGATCGATCTATGTATGGGAACCCAGTCTTAGAGGGCGAACGGTACAACTTGGTACAATTTAGAATTATGATTCAGCTAGTCAAAATTCTAATTTCAAGAGGGGAATATCTGTGTGAGTTTTTTTCAGAAATCGAAATGGGGGGGGGGGGGGTATTCTTTGGCAATATAAAACAAGTTTTGTTATTAATGACTATATGCCGTGTTAAAAGTGCTGCGTTTTGATATTTTTACAAAATTTGGAGGTAAAAAATCATGAAAAATTGCTTTGGAAATAGCGTTTTGAGTAGACAACATGGTCAAGCCATAAATGAGAACTAAGATCTAATATATATTAGATCTTAGATGAGAAATACCAAAATAACATGGATGGCAAAACCCACTGTTCAACATGCAGGCGTCAAATCCATTTTTTAAATGTATCAAAGATAAGTTACCGACAAATACATGTACCTAAAATCATTGTCTTAGAATGTTTCGTTGAATGGGTTAAAACTATAATATACCTTTAGTTAGTATCCTGTCCTCCTCGCGTCCACACCCTGGTCACTCAGAACTGAAGAAGAAGTGACAACTCTTTCAAGGGTTCAGTTTTCAAATGATCCTATACCCTGGTAGGTAGGAGGCTGTAAGAGCTAGGTGACCGCCCTTTTTATTTATTACCATAATTTGACAGACAAATTTTGCTTAACAATGTACTAAAATAGTAATGCACGGGGCCGTAGCGATAGTCCGAAGGTTCAATAGTCCGAAGGTTCATTGGTCCGAATATTCACTATAGAACCTTCGGACCAATGAACCCTTGATTAAAAAATCGATGAAAATGTTCAGGCCTTCCCAACTACCAGACTCGGCACCTACGGGTCCAGAATAAACCGGTATATCTGACCACACTACCCGTTTTCAAGGTGTGTGTCAGATCGCATAAAAGAGTATCATACCCTATCACAAATTCTGTAAGCCTACCTGTCATCCGGGTATCGCGCCTCGTTTTCGTCAAGTAGGAGTCGCATGAATACAACAGACGACTCCCTCAATCAGGGGGTGGAAACGCGCTACTTATATGATTAAGACGAGCCTAGCCGTCAGTACCGGTTATTGTTTTGTGACCTTGAGGAGCAATTAGGTTTGGTCGTTGCGGCACGCATCAACAGTAGTTGAACTACCACACCTGGGTCTTTTGTTTTTGACAACTGTTCACTCGTCATCGAGGCGCTTGTTCAAGACTACAGGCTGATATCTACTAGTACTACCAGTGGCTTCATTAGTAACGTTCCCACAATACTTAAGTTTTCTGTCCGTGCGTACAAACCCTGAAAAAGGACAGCCTCGCTGACGAGAACAATGGACGTTTCTCACCCCTCTCTAGGATTACCCCTGCCCTCAATCTCGTCCATCCCGGTAGTCACAAAAATATTTAACCCCCGACAGAATATGCTTCTGCTATCAAAATTAGGTCTACTTTTCTAAATTAATATATAAGTTTGCAAGTTCTTATTTACAAAACATCATTGGCTATGTCCGAACCTAAATTTTATGTTAAAAATTGCGGTACTGTCAGATTTTAGCATAAACAGAGAAAATTGCAGCAGCGCATGAATCTAGATGAGATGCACTACTTTCCAACCCCGCTTAGGATCATTGCTATCACATCGCGCACCAGGCAAAATCGGTGTGGTGGCTGATACTCTGTAATGCGATCTGACACACACCTTGAAAACGGGTAGTGTGGTCTGATAAACCGGTTTATACTGGACCCGTAGGTGCCGAGTCTGGTAGTTGGGAAGGCCTGATGTTACCACTTTTCGGACCAATGAACCTTCGGACCAATGAACCTTCGGACTATCGAGACGCCCCTTAATGGACAGGAAGAGTTTGTTTAACGAATATTTCAAAATACACTAGATTAAATGAAATAAATAAATAAAGCTTTAAACCCTTACATACCCCAAAGTAAAATGACATTATGTAGGTCACTGGTTATCCTTATATGGTCTGCTGCAATCTGAGCAGTTTTTGCCAAGTTTGACCAGGGAATTATGTCGGTATAATTCCCTAGTTTGACAAGCCAAACTGTTCTATAGCGCCATCTGGAGGGGAACAGAAATGATCTTCTCTGATGCATTCGGTAACTTACAGTGTAACATGTACTGTTGGTGTTATTTTCATAAATGACTAGTACTTTATTTGTATATATGCCAGATCGAATAACATTATTATCGCCATTTCTGTAGTGCTGAAAATTAAGCGCGCGCACACACACACAAACACACACACACACACACACACACACACACACACACACTCTAAAACAATCTGCTGTATCTACAATCAGTACGGGCATCATCTCTGCTCACAGTCAGCTATAGTTTTTGATCTGTTAAGTATATGAAACCAAAAACCATCCAAAAACGACCATAAATAAAATACTACACCAGTCTACCATAATGTAAAAATGTTATGATAAAATAAATAAACCCATTATTAAAATAGAATTGAATAGATGAAAAGTGAATAGATAAACTATCAAAAGAGGCCAAGTGCTAGTGTTTTAACCGAATTGAAAAGAAAAAAAACATGCACGTACCGTACTGATATATTTCATTATGAAAACTTCAGATAATGAAACAAAACTTCGACAAGGCTGTGCAAGACGATCTCTGAGGAAGCCTCTGTCGATAAAGCAGTACCGCCGACTCCTTCTGCAGAGGACTAGGAAATAGTAGCGGTTTCGCGCATATCATGTGGATTTCGCCGTAGCGAGTAACCCCTCGGAGATGAGTTGATCCTGCTAGATCGATGTAGGTTCGGGAACGGGGTCTTAAAAAGCGATGGGAGCATTTGTGATTGGGGCGGAATTAACCCTTTGAAAAATGTTACCTACATTAGGCCACACTTTCTTATTTTCATGGATGACATCCTCTGGGGACCCCGAAATCGGTGCGAGAGGACGAAAAAAAAACAGTCCAAAGAAAAAATGCTGCTTAAGTAAAGGAATGCTGTCAGTACACAGCTGGAAACACAAATTTTACCACAGAAACACGTATCAAACTAACAATATGTCTTTATCCATGCTCTCAAAATATTAAAGCATTGTGAATACTTCGTAGAAAGGTAAAAAAAGTCATGAATAGACGGGCCCGTAGCCAGGGGGTTAGAAAGAACCACCCCTTTTGCTGGGAAAAAGTCCACTCTGGGTAAAATTTGACCTA
This sequence comes from Lingula anatina, assembly GCF_001039355.2. The sequence continues at coordinate 87,881 of NW_019776105.1, read as the reverse complement.
GATACATTAAGTTTTTATGGAAAATGGTCCACTTTTTCAAAAAAAGACCCCCCCCCTTTTGAAATTGCTGGCTACGGGCCTGATAGACATGCTGCATATTACCCAATCTATTTAAGGTTATTTCATGCATTTTGTTGGTATAACAGTCAATAAAACAAATATCAAACAAACAGCATGTCTTTATTTGTACTCTCAGAATATTAAAGCATTATGAACACTACACAGAAATGTTAAAAAATGATGCAAAGATATGCTTAATACTACCAATTCTATAAAAGGTCATTTCGGTCGATGCCATTTGGTCTGCTTCGACTCACGTGAAGCAGCCAAACTGTCGGGTGGCCTGACCGACCTACAGCCCACCAGATACCTCGACGCCCTGTGTACCCTTTTTTTAGTTACAAAAAAACTGGTATGTGTTGCTTTTCCGGGCGATAATTGCTGGCCGCCGCCAGCCTTTCGCATAATTGTAAAAAAATGGATATCTCCATGCCCAATATCAATGGCATAACAATCCAATACGACGGCCCTGTTCTCTTTATGACTTTATATAATTAATTGTCCTGTAGTTTGAAAGCACATTTTCGGGCAAATTCAATATCGACGTTTGCGACAACCGACTTCGGGAGGGGGGGGGGGGGAGGAGAACGGACGAAAATCGGTGCGCGCGAAGGATGTCATCCATAAAAATCAAAAAGTGTGACCTTATAAGAAGTTGGTACAATACGTGCCTGAACATATTGTTTTAACATCTTCATAATAAAAAACACTTGCATAAACGAGGTTTGATTTATTTGTGGTATAAATTTATTTTGTCAGTTATCACTTCGATGCGTAAAACAGAAATTAAACGCCTTTGTAGAAATCCGCATTGTAGTTTATAAAGACTATAAGTGTAAATTACCACATTTAATGCTTAAGTTATAAAATTTAATGCTGCAAAGCTGTAAAAATGTGCAAACAAAAAGCAGAAAATAATGATGCACAAATAGGCATTATGTCAATTGTGATGCAATAATACAAGATGCTTATCACCAAAGTTAACATCAAATTAAGGCTTCATGCCCATGAGAGTTCAAGTTCACACTTTGAAAATGCCAGAATGATAAAAATGAAAATTTCACAAAAAATTGCATAAAGTAAAAAAAATTATCCAGTTAGTTTTCCAATTTGTCAATACAAAGGGTCATTCTTGTAAGTTACAAAATAATAAGAAACATGTTTTTATAATGTTTGTGGTGGCAGTACACAAAGTAGTTTTTTATCAATTTTGAAGCAATATTACATAATGATTAACAGCATAATCACCACCAATTTTTAATTATGCACAGCAGCTAACATGCATGGATATTTAGAAAATGTGACTAGACATAAGTTTTCAGTCCCATGGAACTTGAAAGTCACACCTTGAAAACACAAAAATGTAAACAAGAGATAAGTACCGGAATGCGTTTATTTCCATTTTCAGTACTTTTTTACATAATCCGAAATAGCCCATTTACTTTCATTTTTTTATATGATCAACTAAAAATTTGTTGAGATGAAAAAATATCAATAGATCAATTTTAAATGTCGAATTTGCTCCGACTTTAAATGTCGAACACAGACGCTAATCGCCAGTCACCTCTTTTCCATCCACTTTTGTCTCCTACCGCAAATATGATTCTGGTTTCATGGCGTCAGACTCTAGTTTCTGGTTACTAGGTTCGTTTTGAAAAATTCCACATGACAACGATTTACAGCCTCGCGGGAATTCTTTTCCCTTGACGCTCCTTGTCGCGCTGTAAGTCATGCAGCATATCTCTCAAAACAAATTGACTGCAAATTAAGCAAGATTTTGCACCTTCAAGTATCATAGCACGGCTTCAGATCATATGTACCTATTATTTCTACAAGTATTTTCTGCCCAAAATACCAAAAGAAAAATATGTTATTTCACTATGTTGTTGGAAAACTGCTTTTTTCTCTGGGCCCACATCTTCACTCCTGTTCACCTCCAGCTAAAAGTGACCACTCAGCTTCACGTCTTACACCACTAAACGTCACTTCCGGCACAATCCTATCTCCTCCGGTATCCTCTATTACGCTGTTGTATGTTTTATTTTTACTGTTACATACCAACTAGGCAACCGTTCATCGTGTGAATTTGGGTATGTGAGTAGTAGAACATTAACTAGCTTAACCTTTGAAATACTCCAATATAATACAAATTCTTTTTAAAATGCGGCTCCTAAGTGAAAGGATACATTCTTTACCAAACGGTTGACATAGGGAGTTTTGACCCGCCGCATCACCAGAAGGTTGGGTTGTTCCATGAAAGCCACTCAGAGGGTTAGACAACATTCTAACCAAACAGGCACATGGGAAATATTTACTGGGTAAGGCCGACCGAAGGAAACCACACCCAGAGAGGAGAGAAAGTTAATACGCCTTCCTCGTAGAAAACATTTCATAACATTAAGGAACTTGTAATATTTAGCAAAAAAAGGGCACACCATATTTCTGAGTTTACAGTCCGAAGACGTTTGTACAATTATTTAGTACAACTATTTTGGCAAGGTTTCTGTTAGGAGAACAGTGATCACTGTCAGGAACCGTCTATACGTCGAGTCAGATGGTATACTGGAACCATGACATGGTCACCAACCAAAAACTGGACATTGATGCGGTTTTAAAATGAAAGCAGGTCCGGTCTAGACGACAGGACGCGTAAGTCATACATGGGGTGTATTGGCAACTGTGTTGTAGGCGAGCTGGCAGTGGTCGACTGGAATCTTAACAAAGACAGGACAGCCCACATACTGTAAGTCATACATGGGGTGTATTGGCTACTGTGGTGTAGGCCAGCTGGCAGTGGTCAACTGGAACCTTAACACCTTGCATCCAAGTACTGGAAATAAAACTGTCGAGAATTGCTTTGAGGACCATTATCACTCATTTATGTTTCAGCATGATAATGCTATCCCACGCACAGTTAAGGCAATAGTAGGCTGTTTATATGGAAACCAGATCCATACCCCCATTAGCAGTTCATTCCCAAGATTGTGTGTGATATCCTCGGAAATGGATAACTGAGGGATAACCCTGCAACCAAAAATGATCTTATACTAGCTTTGCACCGTATGTGAAACACCATCGCTGCGCAGAGGATACAGAACTTTTTGACTCCACGCACAGAAGCGACAGGTGCGTCCTCTTATCCAGAAGATATTGAACAAAATACCAGAATGTGGCCCTGTTTTTTTTTTTTTTTTTTTTTT
>NW_019776105.1:62852-80793 GCF_001039355.2 Lingula anatina | reverse complement strand
GGTAGTTTGACAATCCACCTTGGCGAGATTAACGTCCAGGTAGTTTGACAATCCACGTTGGCGAGATTAACGTTCGGGTAGATTGACAATCCACCTACAATACTCGAGATTCAGGTTCTGATATACAACACACACATACACACATATATTTTCAGTTGCGAGTTCTACAAAGCAGCCTGCGCCCCAGATGCTACAATGAGTCTGGTGTATTACAAATGTAATAAAACTGGTCTGTTGTATGCCAATACCACTCGACCCACTAAACATCCACATCGAGAACACCCGACACACAGCCCGTATATCTGCAATAAGATCGCCACTGACGGCTGCCCAGACTCCTGGAAAGTGGAGAACCTCATGATATGTGGAAACGACAGAAACATTTACAGGAGCAGGTAACTAGGTTAACGACATTATTTTCTGAAAAGTAGCCCTCTCTTTAGAAATACACACAGATTAGAAATGTACATCTTCTTCTTGCAAAGAATGGTGCACGACCATTTTTGCCATAACTGTGAATAAATAATTGACGTTTGTTAATATTTGTTTATTTATCTAGGTGTGCTTACGACACAGCCAAATGCGCCAATCCGCGACTGAGAGCAGCCTGGAACCTGCAGAAGTGTCTGCGTGAGGGATCGACACAGGAACCGCTTCTTTAAGTGAACGCTAAGAAAACCGATTTTTTTAATTTATTTATTGTTATTATACTTTATTCATTGAGGGAGAAATATGCTAAATCTAAAATTGATCTCCTCCATAGCTCTCATGATGTAAGTTGAAATAAATAAGTAAAATATAAAAGATTATGTTTCAACTATCAAAATACCAATAAAACATTGTACATATAACAACAACAACATTAAATATCCTCATTTTTTTATTAAATTATATAGGCTGATTTTAAACTTTGTAATGTTTTCGAATTTAATGTCATATCAACATTATTTCATAAACGCGCGGTGCTCCAGACGGGCCTGGTAAATACTAGTATGTCTGTTCTTTGGTCCAAGATCTGTTTGTCTCTTTGTTATAGCAGATATTTCAGTGGTTAATAAATCAGTCAGGTGTCAACCCATTTTGAGGCTTTTATATAACTGTAAATTTTCTACATCTTTTCTATCATAAATGGCGAGCAAGTTGAAGTCTTTAAATAGTTTAAAATAGGAATGTTTTTGTGCCTTGGGTCTCAAACTGGTTCCCATATGGACTGTGGTGTGGGTCCCAGTATGATTGGCGACCAGTTGCTTTAACCGGCAAACTGGTTTCTAAAAGAACGCCTGTAAGTGTCTTGTCGCGTATGTTTTCGCTGTGCATGTAGCATCGAAAACCTGGAGGCGAATCAAAAACCAATTTGTGGTATCCAACCGCTTGCTAATAGGTCGCTGATTGCCTCTGCCTCTTTAGCCTCAGGCGTTTACCATGTACAATTACCATTTATAACGTAATTATATTTAACACTATATTTATTTTTTCACTTATTTACTATCATTACTATTATCCTGTGTGTGTGTGTGTATATATATATATATATATATAATACTTAATAGTAAAAGAGCCTTTAAATGTAAAGACATTTCTGTACTCAATAAATTATTATTATTATTATTATTATTATTATTATTATTATTATTATTATTATGACAGATCGTGTACATTCTCATCCTTGTGGTGAGGATACCAAGCACTGGAAAGATGTTAAATTGTATTTACTGGAACTCTAGTATAATTTGTAGATAATTTTAATGGTAGAAAGTATGATAAAAATACGAATTTTACCTATCAGGTATGTATAATTCCTATTTATTTATAATAATATGATTAAATTATTTTCATTTTACGTTTTCTCTGCATCCATCCTTTTAATTCATTGTTTATTAGGTAATATGCAATTTTTAATGAGATAGGCCTACTACCATGAAACTCATTTACCAATAATTTTTTATAAAATCATAAAAGAAATGAATAAAGCGTCAAAAATTAGCACATAAGTAATTTAGTCTCATATGGAATTTTGGGGTTAAAATACGTGTCCAATGCAAACCTTGTCAATAAGTGTAAACTCTTGACAACAAACGCAGTTAATATTTTTTTATATATATAATGATTTATCATCAAGACATTTAAAATGCATGCATGACAAAATGCGAAAAAAAAAATTATTCGCCAAAATAGGCCACCATGCTACGCCTATTTTATTACGGTTGCTTGCAACCTTTCATGTTTTCGAATGTTTGCGACCAGTAAGAAACTTGTTATCAACCAAGTGGCTTAAGACCGTCAACGGACCATGCAGTTACAAGTGGTGTGCGACTGCTTTTAGTCTGGTTATAGGGAACTACTGGCAACCAAGAGTGGACCGATAGGCAATCTTTGGGATATTGATATTTTTAATTTTCAGTCGCAATGGTTGTCGGTGCACAAAAATGGCCTTCAAGTGTCTTCGATCGCTGACGACTTGTTAAGAACGTTATCCGACCACTAAAATCCTATGACAATCTCCTCGCGACTGGTTGGAAAAAGGTTGCCAAAAGGTTGAAAACCGCAATGTGACCCAGGCTTTAATGAGTGCTGTGTTTCCTTCGTTTTAGCCTTATTATGACTGACGCTTTCAGAAACTGTGAGGGGCCTTAATGCACGTGTCCCCACCCCTGCGCCTGTGTCTCTGCACGCTCATTTGCGCCATGCTGTGTGTCGTGTCTTCCTTCACCCTAGCAGCCCCATCCCAACACACTCATACCTGTGTGAAGTCGTGTCTGCCTTGACCCTAGCAGCTCCACCCAAACACACATACATGGTGTGTGACATCGTGTCTTCCTTGACCCTAGCGGCCCGACCCAAACACATATGGGTTTGTGAAGATTGCCATGTGCTGCAACCACCAACGCACATCACACAGCGGCCCATCCCAAAATACTGTGTCACGTAGCCAGATAAATACTGTGCGCGCCGCGTCCACTTCATTTTAACCTCCAATATGAAGGTCTTGATAGTCGTTCTGCTGATTGGTATGTTTATTTTAGCTTAGGAATAGGTTAAAATGGGAAGTCCATCTTAAGCATAATTTAGATTGGGAATAAGCTAAAATGGCGAATACATGTTAAAAGGGAAGTATTACTACAGGTTGGGAATAAGTAAAAATGGGAAATCCATGTCAAGCCACAGCCGTCCACTCTCTTCTTCTGCTTTTCTTGAAGTGGGTGTTATTCACTAATAATTCTGTATATTCGGAATTGAATGTTTAATCTATGACTACTACCTGTATACTGCGACATATTTTCCCCATAAAGCATATTTCTAAACGTGGGAAAATTATTTACAAGGCGTGGCGTTAGCCGCCGAGGAGAAGAAGCCATTCAGTTGGTTCTGCAACTACTACACGGCAGATAGGGATTGTAGCAAGACTTTGGTCAAATTCAAAGTGTGTGACGGAGATGGAAACGAGTATGCCAGCAGGTCTGTATAAAATGCGTGCGTGTGGGTGCACGGTGAACTGTGTGACAAATACAATGTGTATGTGCGTATGGTAGGCTGTTTTTAAAATGAGTGAGCGTGCGTGCTTGTTTAATTTGTATAATAATAATAATAATAATAATAATAATAATAATAATAATTTATTAAGCCAATAAAATACAAATGTATAAAATCGGGAATCTTTTGCCCTGTAGTAGCGCCATTGAAATATAAAAAAAATGAAAATTAAAATTACATGTTAGAGTTAAAAATAGTTACTGCCGAAGGATAAAAGCTATTTAAAAATCGCTTACTACCCTTAAAAGCTAAGAGTCTCGAATTGCTAGGTNGTGCGCGCCGCGTCCACTTCATTTTACCCTCCAATATGAAGGTCTTGATCGTCGTTCTGCTGATTGGTATGTTTATTTTAGCTTAGGAATAGGTTTAAATGGGAAGTCCATCTTAAGCATAATTTAGATTGGGAATAAGCTAAAATGGCGAATACATGTTAAAAGGGAAGTATTACTACAGGTTGGGAATAAGTAAAAATGGGAAATCCATGTCAAGCCACAGCCGTCCACTCTCTTCTTCTGCTTTTCTTGAAGTGGGTGTTATTCACTAATAATTCTGTATATTCGGAATTGAATGTTTAATCTATGACTACTACCTGTATACTGCGACATATTTTCCCCATAAAGCATATTTCTAAACGTGGGGAAATTATTTACTAGGCGTGGCGTTAGCCGCCGAGGAGAAGAAGCCATTCAGTTGGTTCTGCAACTACTACACGGCAGATAGGGATTGTAGCAAGACTTTGGTCAAATTCAAAGTGTGTGACGGAGATGGAAACGAGTATGCAAGCAGGTCTGTATAAAATGCGTGCGAGTAGGTGCACGGTGAACTGTGTGACAAATACAATGTGTATGTGCGTATGGTAGGCTGTTTTTAAAATGAGTGAGCGTGCGTGCTTGTTTAATTTGTNTATTTCCGCGAACACATCTGAAAGCTGGGCTGCGCATTCCTTTAAAAGTCGTGATGTTATACCGTCAGGGCCTGGAGCTTTCCTGGTGTTTAAAGCCGAGAAATAACACTTGACTTGCCATGATTGAATAGTAAATGGCGGCACGCGCTCCCCTAGGGTTGGTGTGTGGACCTGAGTGTGGTTGGTCCTATCAAAACGAGAATAAAACTCATTCAACTTGTATGAGTGAACGTGTAAAATAAGTGAATGTGTGCGTTGTTGTATGTGAATAAAATGAGTGTGTGCGCGCACATGGTTGTATGTGTGAACGTGCAAAATGAGAGTGTGTATTGTTGTATGTGAATAAAATGAGTGAAGGTGCGCTTGTTTGTATGTGTGAACGTGTAAAATGAGTGAGTGTGCATTGTTGTATGTGAATAAAATGAGTGTGTGCGCGCACATGGTTGTATGTGTGAACGTGTAAAATGAGTGAGTGTGTATTGTTGTATGTGAATAAAATGAGTGTATGTGTACATGGTTGTATGTGTGAAAGTATAAAATAAGTGTGTTCTCAAGGCTTATGTGCATAAAATGAATGTATGTCTTAGCATGGTTGTATTTGTACAAAAAGTGTGTGTGTGTGTGTGTGTGCGTACGGTTGTATGTTTGAAACGAGAGTGTGTGCGCGCGCATGTGTATTAAAAAACGTGTGCGCGTATGTTTGTATGCGTGAAGGGCGGGACAGACTTCCAAAGACATCTTCGATATTAAGTTTCCCGAATTTTCATAACTTTCCACAAATGCTGCCTGCGGGCGTTGAAATGGAGGTACACAAAATGGTCATGTTTATTATTTTGTTTGACAATAAATGAACAAGCAAGTTTGATATATTTTTTATTTAAATAAGAATATATTTGCTAAGAAGTGTTTTATACGATTAACGCCTTTTTTCATACTGCAGTTGCGATTTCTACAAAGCAGCTTGCGCCAACGCTGAAATCGGTTCTATGAAGAGGTGTCAAACAACCAACACAGCAACAACTGGTGATAAACAGCCATCAAGATTCTGCCAGGCTCTGGCAGAGGGAAAAGCCTGCCCGAAGTGGATGACTTACAAGTTTTTTAAGATGTGTGGCTCTGACGGCAAGGTTTACGCCAGCAGGTATGTATGATGAAAATATTTCCTCAAAGTGCAACAATATAAACATGTCCTCGTAAAAAACGGAATATTGTTCAAGTCACTAAGCCTATTAAATGCTAAATTTCTTAGGATTTTAATTTTAATCAAAGCAAATAAAAAGAGGGGCTTTAACGTGTTCTGTGATTGCTAAACCTCAGATGTGAAATGGAGACTGCCAAGTGCAGCACCGGCACCCTCACCTTCAAGTACATGAAAGGGGGCGACTGTGGCGTGAACCCCGACGGCAGCGGAGACGGCGGAGATAAAGAGTAGATCCTCCTGGCAAGGACACCTACATAAACCAGTCCAGTGGGAATTAATTTATGTATGATTGGTTCGTCTGAGTAATATTACTGTATTAATGTGTCTGCCAATTATAAGAATAAACAAATCAATATTTACAATCGCTCTTTTCTGTTTGATAACTTATTAACATTAACAGGTCAATTTTAATTGTTTTATCCATTTTTTACCTATAAAGATTAAACAGGTAATATTAAGACTCGTTTCTGTTTGCTTACTCATTTATAATAAACAGGCCAATTTTAATTGTTTTTATCCATTTGTTCACTCGTTAAAAATAAACAGATCAATAAACTTACGAATAAACAAGCTAATATTCATCGTTTTCATCCGTTTGCTCATTTGTTAAGAATAAACAGGTCATTATAGTTTTATCCACTTGCTAACTCGTTAATGAACAGGTCAATATTTACAGAAATTGGACGATTTGTGACCTAGATTTTATGATTAATTTATCAATTAATGGATCACCACCAATCTAAGAATTTCTTCACTAATTTTTGATCCTTTCTGTACATTTCAAAATTTGTACAAATTACCTAAAAATTTCATCAAAATCTGACAAGACAAAGACAAACAGGTTGCAAAACTACATCCTCCTTGATAGAGGTAATTGACAGGTCAATCTTTACAGTCGTTTTTATCTCTTTGCTAAATCATAAAGAATGAACAGGAAATCTTTAAAGCCGTTTTCATCTCTTTGTGAAATCATTAAGAATAAACAATTTTTATAATCGTTTTTATCCGCTCGCTTACTAGTACGCGTTAAGAATGAACAGGCCATTCTTGTTTTTATCCAATTGCAAACTTGATGAGAATAAACAGATCATTACAGTTTTATCCATTTGCTAACTCATTTATAAACAGTCTTTTAAATGCGTTTTCTCACTCGTTAAGAAAAAACAGATCAATCTTGCAGTTGTTTTTATCCATATGCTAACTCGTTAATTATAAGTTACTCATCAATAATAAACAGGTCAAATTCTACAGTTGTTTTTGATGTTTGTTAGCAGTATAATTCGCTGTATAATTCTTTGTTTATTCTACTCTAACATTTGATAACTGTTGATGCATAAAAATAAAACACTTAGTGCCCAAAAATAAAAACATTAACTTCTGAAAGCTTTATTTATTGTTATCATTTGAGTTATTTTCTTGGCAAGCTTTTTACAGAATTTACACCATGGCATATGACTCTGCCACACAGATCAATGGTAAACTTAGGAAACATAAGACCTACAGATATTACAAGCAATTTTTACATGAATTTAGAGCTTAAAAGCTATGAAACAAGTGCACAATATAAAGGTGTCTGTTCTCCAGCTGAGGGCAACATGGATCCACAGACCTATATATAATTTTTAAAGGTTCATCTCTTCTAAGTACATGTGTAAAAGCTCATAAAACTGACCAATCTCTGAACACATCCCATGTAACCTAGGCCTTCACACACAATAACACTGACAGGAGCATGTCCCATGTACTGACACTTAGGCCTCCACGTGGGATAAAGCTGACAGGAAAATGGACATATGAACAACTTCTACATTATCACATGAATCTCTGAAATAAGCATCATTGCACATGACTAAATTTATTTACAATTATATTTTGCACTTTTCATCAAATTACAACTGAAATACCAAATTACACAGCTCCCTATAACAAATTACTTCCTCTTGATCCAAGAAATAATTTCTATCTTTAACTAAATGTGTGCTGAACAGTTCATCACTTTAAGTGTAAAATTCTAAGATACAGAATTCAGTGTAAGTTTTTTGGTTTGGAAACCTTCAAATTATATCTACCACTGCACATTTATCCCACATTTTCTGTGATTTTTCTTGAAAAAAGGCTCTGATACAAGTGCTGCAAAAATTTCTTTACCTTTAAGTTTCTCACTTAAGGCACAGTTTATCCTTATAACAATGTTTCACATGTTAAAATCAGCAACATACATGTAACAATTTAGAGTCAGAACTACCAAAATGACATGTACTTGAGCAGTTAATCAACATACTTCACAGACAGCTAGCTTATGTACTAGGAAAGTTGAACAGAAAATGTTTACCACACCATGTCTTTGTCTTATCATTATCAACCATACCATAACCAATACCAGCAGTTACCTCTGACATTATGCAGTATCATAACAAATTAAGGCATTCACCATAAAATTTAATTGAAAAGAGATTCCACTTTTAATTTGTTATAATTAAACAAGTATATCTACAATCATGGCTAACTTAAGTATTAAACAGGTCTGACTTTGTTAAAACACTGAAGGTAATGAGAGATGAGAAGACAGGGTTACACCTACTCTGAACACATCAAATTATCTAAAACAGGGTGTCTTGGTGGCACTTCTATAACCATTTAAAAACATTCAAATAATGGAGGTGTTCCCTGTTACAACAACATAAAATATAAACGAGCCACAGAAAAAGATCAATCCCAATGCCTCTTTCCACAGCCTGTGTGGGTGAGCGGGACCAGCCTGTGTGGGTGAGCGGCACCAGCCTCTGTGGGTGAGCGGGACAAGGTCTTACATAGTGATAAACCCAAAAATTACTCTTTACATTAAACAAGACATTAGTAAAATAACAAGAACATTTATTAACATATTTAACATAATTAGACTTGCAAAATTTTTTCCCTGTGTAAAGTAATAGACTGAACATGACAAACCTTGAACTAAACCATGATTTCATCTTCATGACCCCCGTGACAAAGCATGAACTAAACCATGATTTCATCTTCAAGACCCCCGTGACAAACCATGAACTAAACCATGATTTCATCTTCATGACCCCTGTGACAAACCATGAACTAAACCATGATTTCATCTTCATGACTCCCATGACAAAGCATGAACTAAACCATGATTTCATCTTCATGACTCCCATGACAAAGCTTGAACTAAACCATGATTTCATCTGATGACTCCCGTGACAAAGCATGAACTAAACCATGATTTCATCTTCATGACTCCCATGACAAAGCATGAACTAAACCATGATTTCATCTTCATGACTCCCATGACAAAGCTTGAACTAAACCATGATTTCATCTGATGACTCCCGTGACAAAGCATGAACTAAACCATGATTTCATCTTCATGACTCCCATGACAAAGCATGAACTAAACCATGATTTCATCTTCATGACTCCCATGACAAAGCTTGAACTAAACCATGATTTCATCTGATGACTCCCGTGACAAAGCATGAACTAAACCATGATTTCATCTTCATGACTCCCATGACAAAGCATGAACTAAACCATGATTTCATCTTCATGACTCCCATGACAAAGCTTGAACTAAACCATGATTTCATCTGATGACTCCCGTGACAAAGCATGAACTAAACCATGATTTCATCTTCATGACTCCCATGACAAAGCATGAACTAAACCATGATTTCATCTTCATGACTCCCATGACAAAGCTTGAACTAAACCATGATTTCATCTGATGACTCCCGTGACAAAGCATGAACTAAACCATGATTTCATCTTCATGACTCCCATGCTTTAGCTTTAAGGGTTGTTGTTTGAAAGTGAAGTAATTGTCTACTGATATTTTTCTCAATCTTTCCCTTTTCCCAGTCCTCATCTTTGCATAGTCAATACTGAGGCTGCGATACCGTGACGGAAGACGTTTATTTGGCCCAGATGGCCTCTGTTTGATTATGTGCCTTAGTCTGTAAGATGGACTCACTGGAAGAATAATTGACATTTACTACATTACGGAAGAATACTTTCTCGAAGATTCAATGTCAACATTAGTACAAGCAAGGCTTTGGATTTGTTATTCTGTTGTTATTTGTTTGGTTTCTTTTGCTTACAAACTGAAAAGCTCTAAAGCAGCAAAGCTTATCCTGCTCACAATAATTTAATGCTTCTAACATCTATGTCAGGATGAAGTGCCTTGGTTCAAATTAATTTGCTTAACAATACATCTATTTTAAGCTACTGACTTAGTAGAAAAGGTATTAGTTATATGTTAATTCTAGTAATGTTTTTATGTAAGGATTATAACTAATATCTCTAGTATAAGTGACTATTAATCCATGCAGCATGCTAGCCAATGTCAGTGAGGTCAGACATAATTTGAAACATACAGAATCTAGAAGTACACCTCAACACTGTAAGTAAGGAACAAGGACAAGTGTATAAATATTTTCAATTATTTGGAAACTAAAATGGGAAATACCAAATCTTCAAATTTATCTTGTTATGATAATAATTACAAACAGATACAAAAATCTGATAAAATAAATTTTTCTTTGGGTTAAAAATATACTAAATAATACAAAAGTATCAGATGCACATTTTGTTGCATGCAGCATACACAAGATGCTAAGAAATAAGCCACTGCAGGCAGTAGCATGGCATAGCAACATGCATATTGTTTTCAGACAGAAAGGTTAAAGGTCAACCATCACCTGTGAAAGTGCAGAGAACGCACTTTAGTCTTCATTCAGAGATACTCATTCACCTGGCTGGTCAAAGGTCACAGCATATTCCTCAGAATTCATGGCCTCATCCAGGTCATCCATGGAGTCCGTTGCACTTTCCAGATCATCTCCACTCTCCAGGAGTTCATCATCTGAGCTGAGACGGGGCTCTAGATATGGAAGGCTGGANCTCAACCTCTCAGTGTGTGTGTGTGTGTGTGTGTGCGTGTGTGTGTGTGTTTGTGTGTGTGTGTGTGTGTTTGTGTGTGTGTGTAACACATGACTATCATTGAATCCTATTGTGCTAACAAAGATACCACTATAAAATGGTCATAAACAGATAGCTAGTAGTATTTACTGGGTCTGTATGGATATGAACAGAGAGCTAGTAGTACTTACTGGGTCTGTTTAGGAACATGGCTGAGACTTTCCTGGGCAGGCATTTGTTTGTTTGTTTTCAGCACACAAGGCGCAAAAATAATGGCAAGACTATTCACAGACATTTTGTTGGATTCTTCATGGAAAGCCACCCTGCAAAATGTGATGTGCATAGCATAAGAATAAGCACTTGCTATATTTCATCTATACACTGTTAAACCACAGAAATTAATGCTCAAAGAGAGAAAGAATGCTGTTGTCCATCAAAAGTATGCTGTTTCATGATGACCAGAACCATAATGCTGTAATACATAAGAATAAGCACTTGCTATATTTCATCTATAAACTGTTAAACCACAGAAATTAATGCTCAACGAGAGAAAGAATGCTCTTGTCCATCAAAAGTATGCCATTCCATTATGATCTGAACCATAATGCTGTAATACCAGGTCAGTTCATTTGTCTGCTTGAAACACTTAAGCTTAACAATGAGTTTCACTCTATACAGTCATTCTGCATTATTCACTTTGTTTCATACCCCTAGGTTAAGGCTTTCCATGCTTCCTTACCTAGCTAAATGAAAGATGAGTCTTTCAAAGAGGTCAAAGTTGTGCTTTGGTAGCCTTTCAATCACAGCATACAAGGCTTGGGTGCAGTCTTTATCATCATGGGAGTCTGGAAAATAAGGAACAATGATGATATTTATTGTGAGTCTGAAATCCAAATTTGTTCAGTAGATTTTACACACATACGGTCTTGCACGCGCTCACACGTACATGCACACACACACATAGAATGCTATGTTTGGCTTACCTGTAGCCTGAAGAAAGTCATCATACAGCTCAAACGCACACACACACACACACACACACACACACACACACACACACACACACACACACATGTGCACACATACACAGACAGAATGCTATGTTTGGCTTATAATTACCTGTAGCCTGAAGAAAGTCGTCATACAGCTCAAACGTTAGTAATGGCTCCGGTAATTCTCTTAAGAACTGCTTCAGACCATATGTTAGCACGTGGATTTGGTAGTTATCAAAGTCTATACCATCTGGATCTGAAGATTGGAAACAAAAACACTGTCTTCACTATTCACTAAATAAAACATTCTATAGTTAAACTGACAATAACTTCAAAATTAAATAAATTCCAATGTATCTTGGAATCATTTTTTTTTTCTAAGCTGAAAACAGAATGAAAAACAATCAACAAACTCTAACCAATGATGTTAATTTAAAATTTTAAATACTAAGTGTGATCTTTACCAGCATTAATTGCCTTGACCAGTTGTTTTGTTTTCACAGCAGCTCCACTCTTCCTGTACACCCCCTCTGTGTATAATATTAAATTTTAAATACTAAGTGTGATCTTTACCAGCATTAATTGCCTTGACCAGTTGTTTTGTTTTCACAGCAGCTCCACTCTTCCTGTACACCCCCTCTGTGTATAACCCCTTCATTTCTATGGCTGTAATCAGGCGCTCTATTACTGGGGGCACCTTTACTCCTCGCTGTAGTAAATGACACAGCTGGACTCCAAATATACCAGATACCTCCTCCTGAAATACATTGAAAAATATATCTCATCATTATACAAGAAACTAGTTCCTTAAATATATATTCAGTAATCTATTACTGCACCCCCCTCATCCCCCCCCTGACCCTGTATGAGAGCTATACTCACCTCAATAGACCTGTCTCCATGTTGACCTTTACAGGGGGTCCTGTATTTGACACCACACTTCTTGTGACAGGTAAACTTACAAACTGAAAATAATAAAGAAATAAAATTATCATTATATCTTTATTTCACAGTGTTGTACTGTACTAGGTAATGAAATCTAAAGATAATGATCTTACTTTGACAGTAGGTGCCCTTCTCCATCATCCACATCATTCTTTATTTCACAGTGTTGTACTGTACTAGGTAATGAAATCTAAAGATAATGATCTTACTTTGACAGTAGGTGCCCTTCTCCATCATCCACATCATTCTTCCACACACCTCACAGAATGTAGGGATGTTGAACTGAACTGTGGTGAACTTGTGACCAAGGTACTCCTGGAGACAAACAGAGAGATAGAGAGGAAACATTAAGACTTTATTTTACTCAAGGAACCTCAAGTTACATTCCTTTGCTTAATACCTATACCTATATACTGCCAAATATTAATTCACAACATTCTTCTCTTCAAAAAGTCAGAAAAACAGATTCATTTGCTAAATATTTATGAAACAAAATATTTTTGAAAAAAAAAAATTATTGCTGGACTCACAAAAACTGGATCCTTTTCTTTCCTCTTCTTCCTCCAAGGCTTCACTTCCCATTTTTCCTCCACCTTCATCTTGGGTCGCTCTTTCTGGAACTCATCAAGAAATCCTCGAAATGCATTGATGAAAATGGTGGCAGGAAACATGTTCTCATCTTGCCCCTCTTGCTTAGCACCATTGATCAAAATCTGGCGGAAGTTAGACATCAACTCTTTGTACTTGACCGAAGTCTTGTCCTCCTGCAACAGACAGAAATCTCATCAATAGCTTACCATATATTTTTCAGTTACTTAATTACATTTTATGGAATAGCTGTTTTTTCAAGACATATTTTGGGCATTATACAATTTCTTAACTGAAACAGGTTTGGAAAGCTGGATTATTATAGGAATTACTATAAAACTTGTCATATTTGTTACCTGCATTTTAACAGACAAAATGCTGATGAGATTTCTGTGAAATTCACTCAAAGAATCCTTGAAGACTTTGTCTAGTACTGTGTCTCTTCTTCCACAATCTTTATTCAATTCAGCAATCTTGAAAAAAAAAAAAATCATCAATGGACAGAAACAATAAACAGGATAAATATCTATTAAGAACAAAAATTCCTTTTTAAATGACAACCAATATTTTTTTGTATCAAATAAGAATGTGTAAATATTCAAGAGAATGACAGGGTAAAGAGCATTTTGTCATAAACCAGTTCACCATAAAAACTACTAACCATTAGAAAGGATATCAACTGCCTTTTGACAAAAGTTGCATGCACATGAGAATATGACCAAAATGATTTGTTTACACTGTTAAATATGAACTTGCNTGCCAAATATTAATTCACAACATTCTTTTCTTCAAAAAGACAGAAAAACAGACTCATTTGCTAAATATTTATGAAACAAAATATTTTTGAAAAAAAAAAATTATTGCTGGACTCACAAAAACTGGATCCTTTTCTTTCCTCTTCTTCCTCCAAGGCTTCACTTCCCATTTTTCCTCCACCTTCATCTTGGGTCGCTCTTTCTGGAACTCATCAAGAAATCCTCGAAATGCATTGATGAAAATGGTGGCAGGAAACATGTTCTCATCTTGCCCCTCTTGCTTAGCACCATTGATCAAAATCTGACGGAAGTTAGACATCAACTCTTTGTACTTGACTGAAGTCTTGTCCTCCTGCAACAGACAGAAATCTCATCATTAGCTTACCATATATTTTTCAGTTACTTAATCACATTTTATGGAATAGCTGTTTTTTCAAGACATATTTTGGGCATTATACAATTTCTTAACTGAAACAGGTTTGAAAAGCTGGATTATTATAGGAATTACTATAAAACTTGTCATATTTGTTACCTGCATTTTAACAGACAAAATGCTGATGAGATTTCTGTGAAATTCACTCAAAGAATCCTTGAAGACTTTGTCTAGTACTGTGTCTCTTCTTCCACAATCTTTATTCAATTCAGCAATCTTGAAAAAAAATTAAAAATCATCAATGGACAGAAACAATAAACAGGATAAATATCTATTAAGAACAAAAATTCCTTTTTAAATGACAACCAGTATTTTTTTGTATCAAATAAGAATGTGTAAATATTCAAGAGAATGACAGGGTAAAGAGCATTTTGTCATAAACCAGTTCACCATAAAAACTACTAACCATTAGAAAGGATATCAACTGCCTTTTGACAAAAGTTGCATGCACATGAGAATTTGACCAAAATGATTTGTTTACATTGTTAAACAATAACTTGCTCATTGTCTACAAACTACTTCCTTACCTTGTTAAATAATAACTTGCTCATTGTCTACAAACTACTTCCTTACCTTGTTAAACATTAACTTGCTCATTGTCTACAAACTACTTCCTTACCTTGTTAAACAATAACTTGCTCATTGTCTACAAACTACTTCCTTACCTTGTTAAACAATAACTTGCTCATTGTCTACAAACTACTTCCTTACCTTGTTAAACATGAACTTGCTCATTGTCTACAAACTGCTTCCTTACCTTGTTAAACATAAACTTGCTCATTGTCTACAAACTGCTTCCTTACCTTGTTAAACATGAACTTGCTCATTGTCTACAAACTACTTCCTTACCTTGTTAAACATGAACTTGCTCATTGTCTACAAACTACTTCCTTACCTTGTTAAACATGAACTTGCTCATTCTCTGCAGTTCTTCTACACTGTTGACAGTTAAGTCTGGAGGATATTGCCAGGCTGATGTACCAGAGACATTCCACTTCCCACTGCCACCTTTCTCCTTGTTCTCCTTCTCCTTTTCCCGCTTCCTCCTCTTGCTGTTCCTCTTCTTCTTTATTTTTCCTTCCTCGCTATGTTCTGGAAGCTCTGATGATTCATTGGAGGACCAAGCTTTCTTTGTTTTCACCCCCAGCTTGGGAGAAGATTTGGGGGACGGGGCACTGAGCTGGCCACTGGGTCTGTTGGTTGGTAGTACATGGACACCCACTAAAACAATACTGAACCAGTTATTACACTGTCTATATACACAACACACACACACACTGAGCTGGCCACTGGGTCTGTTGGTTGGTAGTACATGGACACCCACTGAAACAATACTGAACCAGTTATTACACTGTCTATATACACAACACACACACACACACACAGAGTCATGCACAACAACACATAAAACACATACAGACAACACACAGATTGTTGAACTTCAATCTCATTCTAGCTATAGTTTATAGAAATATCAACCATTTGCCTACCTTGTTTACAACTGCAGTAACAACTACTAATACAATATTCCTGAATGATGGGAAGCATTTTAACATTACCATCATCTAGTTTTTTCTCAATCCACACACTTGTTATTTATCTACATTGCCATGGTGATAATCAACAATCACCAGCGCCACCTTTCTGTCAATACAAACCACTGGTATTTGCACTTGCAATTAAACACTAAGTTATTAGAACTATCAGCTGGTGACCTGGCAGGTATGAATGATTATACACATAATTTATCCTTTTCATGGAATTGTGACCATTTGACACATTGAATTTTTACTTGTTAGTTTTTTATGTTGACTGATACATTCTAGCTGTAACACTTACAGACAGAATGGTGTTAGATCAATCTAGGGATGGGAACCCAATCTTAGTTTTCTATGTTGACTGATACATTCTAGCTGTAATACTTACAGACAGAAGGGTGCGCACTCCGCCGCGACCCTGAAGTATCCTCTGGCTCCGAGAGATCACTGTCATCCTCCTTCTTGTGACTCTTCTTGCCTGGAAATGTCACATGTCAACAAATGCTATGACATCTAGAAAAACACTACAGTGAAAGAAATAAACCCTGTGAAAAGAGGCACAATACATAAAGTGTTGAAGGCTTTTACTGAATTAATATTTGTGAGTGGTATGTGAATAAGCATTTATGACACTGTGAGTAAATGGATTATAAAACAAAAGAAACATTTAATGAAATAATTGGAGGGAAGTGAAGCATTTACCACTTGGAAGTTTAATAAAAAATATAAAATTTTATTGAGGAGAATGAAAATATTCACAACTTGAAAGCCAAATCAAGCAACAAAAAACAACTTAGTCAATGTAAACAAAAGCAAATCAAATAAAATTATGTTAAATATTAGGGGTGGTGCACTGGCAGCTTTTATTTCATAACAAACTCATCAAACATTCAGGTGAGGTGTACAAAGCATTACAGCTAAAACTCTACCTAATGCAAATGTAAAAATAAATGCTTAAAGTGCAAAAAGCAAAGGGATTTCAGCTGGCCTCAACAATTATTTAACTTAGAAGTCACAACAAGAAGTGTTAGTTCGAATTGGTCAGAAAATAGTGCTTAATTATCACATAATGAATACTAAAACAAGGTTGACAAGTCCCCATGACATGTTTATCAAGAATGGTAAGCATTCCACTCTGGTGCTTTTTACAATAATAGCACTGTGTCAGACTAAACTATGTACTGGGTAACTTTGTCAAGAAATTCCTTAAGACACCTGTCTCCAGTCAATCTAGATACATTCACAGACAATGAGGCTATGGCTCAGAAATATCAGAGAACTTCAGGATATCCATACAATACGTCAGGAAATGGAAGTGACAGTTAATAAAAAAGACAGGAGCCTTCACATTGCATTCATTAATACATAATAAAACTGATACAACTGCTCAAAAATTTCCCGCGGAAAGAAAAACTGCATAAGATCTCAATTTTATATTTTATACCATACAAATCAAATTTGAATTCTGCTAGCCATGCATTTTTTGACTACTTGAAAAATCCTAAATCAGGCTTTGATAAATGACTATGAGAACACGAAAAACTAATGAGATTCAAAAAGAAATTTGTGTTGAAGTAGTTCCATCTTATGGATACCGAATCTTGCTACGTTTCACCTTCAATAAAAAATACAAGATTCCAAACAACAACGTAACAAGAACACAAAATGCACTGTAACTGACAGACAGACCTATTTTCAATGTCAGTATTTAAATAATCAAAAAATCATTGAAAGTATGCTACATATATCTCTAGTATGAATACTCCAATGCCTTGCACAGCATGTCAAGGGTCATTCCTGTATGGGAAAAGGGTATCATGCCTCTTAAATGTTGTTACTCACAAAGGTTATAGTGACTGAAAGATTGGACTTGAGTTTTGTAATGACGCACAATTTTGAATTGGGTTCTCCTTGAGTAGGACATCACACTATCTGTGGACTCCCTGACAGCTGATACCACAGAGAAAATACCAGTAAGAATGCAGCAGTTAAGGCAAGAAAAAAATATAATCATGCCAAATCATAACCTTTTAAGCTCATTATTTTCTGAAAATTTACCATCTAATAAGAAATAAACTTCTCTTACAGAGAGAGAGAGAGAGAGAGAGAGAGAGAGAGAGAGAGA